>PVIU01006652.1:0-99114 GCA_004026605.1 Ondatra zibethicus
AAAGAACAGTTTAATATATTTTGTAAGAAACTTAAAAGTACATACCAGCTTAAAACATGAGACTTATGGTTTTTGTAGTCTGAAATGAGAGGTAATGAACAATTATAACATTAAGCATAGGTGCATTTAAGTTACATGTATGATCACACACAGAGAGAGTGAACAGGAATTGGATGAAGTGGGTGCCTTTTGGTGGGCCTACCAAAACGCATGTTATTGTATGAAACACAATGCAACAGAGTCAAGAGGAATTTAGTGAAAAAACAAAAAACATAAGTAAACTGGGGGACAAGGCCGGGTATACTTTAGAAGAGATGGGAGAACTTGGTCATCTGACCTGGTTCGGTGGTAAGGTAAGAAAGTTAACATTGGAGAACCAGGCAGGGAATACCTCAGTAAAGATGGTAGAACTTGGTCACCGGACCTGGCTCGGTGGTAAGGTAAGAAAGTTAACACTGGAAAAACACTGGAAAACCAGGCAGGGAATACCTCAATAAAGATGGTGGAACTTGGTCACCGGACCTGGCTTTCAGCCAAGATGGCGACGAAGTCACCTGACCCAACCCCAGAGAAAATAGCGCGGTCACATGTTGTATGGAAAAGTTACAATTTTGAGATGCAGGGATTTTTAGCTTAATAAGAGAGACCTAGAGGTGTAATTCGCCTGTGGCTGAGCCACCCTGGCACAAACCGCAACAAAAGGTTGGAACCGGAAAGACTGCACCATGCCACAGCTGGAATTTAAAAAGCCGCGGACTGGCTCCTGCCGCCTTGCCAAAAGCCGCGGAGGGCGAGCTCTGGGCGAGCGCGGGGTGGGGGGGAGCAAAAAGTTGGAACCGGAAAGACCGCACCGGAAAGACCGCACCATGCCACGGCTGGAATTTAAAAAAAACAACCGGCAGGAATCTTAGACAGACATGGATGGCTGCTACCCACAGCAGAAATTGTGTAAACCTGCAAAACACCACTAAGCGTGCACAGTGAGGCGTCCCTCCACTGTGGACGGGGTGTGAATCCGCTGCGACCTTCCAAGACCCACGGGAGGGCATCCCCTCAGGCCAAAGACCATGGGTGGGAAGGTAAGACCTCCGGAGAGGCCGGAGGCTGCTCCGAGCAGCCTTTTACGAGGAAAAAAAAGGAAAGAAGTGGAAAAAAAGAGAAAGAAGATCTGAGAGACCTGGTCTCTCCCGCTGCGGGGTAGAATGGTCCCAGACCATTCCAAACACAATTAAAGCTGAGGAAAACAATCCACAGGTCAGGTGAATGCCAGCAAATTGGAGACCATGGTTGGGGGCAGCCCCTGTGTCTCCAAGAAGTCCAGGCATTTGCCGGGAGCTCAACTGGAAAACGCCTAGGGTTTAAGGAAACGGTTAAGGTAGCTGGAATGGAAAAACTCACCATCAGAGGTCGGTAATGGAACACATGGCACGTAGGTCAGCTCGTTGTAGAAAAAATCCAAAAATCCTCGGTTGCGATTCCCCGAGTCTTGTGTGGCACCAATGTTGTGTTTTTTTTAAAAGAAGGGGTGACCCAGCAGCTTGCTGCAGCTTGCTGCAGGTCCCCAGACCACGCGGTCTCTGTGGCGGGCGGGCGGCCACGCGCCTAGTCTCCGGGTCCCCATATGGGCTGTGCGGCGGTACGGATGGACAAAAGAGAGCTGGGTAGGCGAACTATGCAGAGTTAATCATTTATTAGATGGGTGATGGAGGAAAAAGGAGAGAGAAGATAAAGAGATAGAGAGAGACAGAGAGAGACAGGGAAATAGAGGGAAGGGGGGAGAGGGAAGAGAAGCAGCTGCTGCTCCCGTGAGAGCGGAAGAGGAAGAGGGGCAGAGAGTTGGAGTCAGAGGCTGGAAGCTGGGAGTGGGCGTGGCCAATAAGAGGCCAGATACTACACATGTAACTCCACTTCTGAAGATAATAACTCCTTTCCCATCCAGTGACCATTAACTAACTGTCAATAAGTCTTCAGAAGAGGTGGGGCTGCATGAAGTTCTCGTTTGAAGATAATCATAATAGTGGTCAGGTCAGGACAGTGTTTCCTGGCAGCCCTCTCCATCTTGGTGCTTTTATATTTTCACCTCTTCATCAGTGTTCCTGGGTGTCGAGGAATTGCCGCAACAGAAATACTTCTTACCAGGGTAGGGACATGGGAACTGAAGAAATATAAATAAAGAATATGAAGACCATAAAAATAATAAGACAGAAAACATAGAAAGTATTGGGAGGGCATTCCAAGTGACTGAAATCCTGAAATTTAATCCTGTGTTTAATTTCCCACAGCTTTTATACACAACATAAATGGGGGAGAAGGTAACAAAAGACTTTATTAACATGATACAAAGGGTAACTCACACAGTCTGAGACATCAAATCATTAGCATTCTATTGTCTAGGTTGCTAAGGTGCTCTAAGTAGCTGAAGACTGCCCTTCCCCAGGTGAGCTCATAGTTACAATAGAAGGAGCAGAAGTACATTTGCATATCCTGACCACCTGTCAGGATGGCATTGAGCTATCTTAATTTCAAAAGAGCCAGGCAACTATCTCTTGATTAAGGAGATGCAATTATGCCTGTCAGTCTCCAAACTCTCTGACCGGCAGACAAGGTGGAAATGGGGAATCAGATATGGTGATGAAGATGGTACATTTAGAACTGAGTCCTCAAGTGTCACTTATTATCAGCACTTTGATCAGGAAGGAGTCTGAAATAACTACTACTCACTGCAAACAAAGAACCATCTCTGACCAAAACTAAGAAAAACACTAATCTGGAAAGAAGCCTAAATACTCACAAGGCAACATGACAATGAACCCACTTACAAATATGTAGCATTTCAACGCATAGAATCCATGACCCCTTCCTTGATGTGCTTTTGACTCAGTTTATGTTGGGGACCATGTTTTGACAAGTATGCCACTTGTCAGGGTAGGAGCCAGGGGATTAAAAAAGTTAGTAAAGAATATGAAGACGCGAATGAAAATAATAAAGCAGAAGCATAAAATAGTACCAGGAGGGAGTTTCCATGAACACTGAAAACTGCCCGCCCACATTTCATTTTCTATACACTTTTATACCTCAATACAACAGGGGGAAGAAGACAAAAGACAGGACAGTTACAACAGTTACAGGCTTCAATACTTTGAGCCATCAAGTCATTAATCCATGAGAAAAGCATTCTGTTGTTTAGGCAGTGAACCCACCTTGGACCAAGTATCCTGAAGGCAGCCACTCCCTAGGTCAAACCTCCTAATACAAAAGAAAGATCAGGAGTATGTTTGAATTTCCTGACCATTTGTCAGGGTGCAGTGTATTTGCCTCTATGGGCCATCTTAATGTACAAATGTGTAGCCCTAATTGTTGTCAACAGTTTTGAGCAACCTCAGACCCTCTGACCTTCAGACAACATGGAAATAGGCTCACATTTTTGGGCTTCCACAAGTTTACAGTGCCATCCATGAATAATTATTGTGCGAATACAATGAGTAATGAGAGGGTTGTCCCACAATTTTAAAGACAACAGGGTACAAGTGGCACATCTTTTCTGGCAGTTGATATTATAGCAGGCAGAGTCCACAGCTGGGTGAGACCATAAATGACTTTCTTCTTCCAGCATTTTGCTTAGCACTTTCAGACACTATGAAAACTCACCAGAAAGGAAGAAGCTTCCAAGCCAAATGCAGCTCAAATGTCCTTTGTCTTGCAACAAGAATGCCACGATTCCTTCCACATTGTTTTTTTTGTTTTGTTTTGTTTTTAATTTCTAGTTCTGGCAGAAAATCAAGAACAATGACAATAGCCTGAACTATTAGAGAGATTTTCATGGCCTCCTTGACCAACAACATCTGGTAGATATTCCCAACCAGGCATGAAATTTTTATTATAACTTATAGTCTCTGGTAGCAGCACTAACTTCCTATGCAAGGTAAATCATTCAAATACCACAAACACCATTTTTACTCATCACAGACTCACAAGTTTCCATGCCTTTTTCATAACTTTTTTCTGGTTAACTTTTTTCCCCCATCTTCTTAACCTTGTATATTGAAATGAAACCAGAGTTAGACACCCGTATTACCAGCTATTTGGGAGGCTGAGACTGGATGTTTCTTTGGGAAACAGAGTAGGACCTGTTTCAATAAATGAACATACACATCAAACATCTTACCCACACAGGAATGCTCAGAACTGCAAAGATGAGAAGCACAACATGTTGTATTCATAGGTACAATAGTGGCATGAATATTATTGGTGGTAACAACCACTCTCTGGTTGTATTGAAGGCCCATTATACAGGAGGAAAAACATTCCTGGCACTGCAAATGTGGGCCAAGAAACTACAAGTGGGAAGTTCACAGGCCCCCAAACAAACATTACTAGTTTGGAGAATGAACACCTGTGACACTCTGTTATATATCCATTTCTCTACCCGTAAGGTTGGACAGATCCCAGACATCAGTAGAGAAGGTTCTCTGTCTAGTCCATAGTCGTTAATGCAGAAAATCTAGTGTCAAGGGACAGGAATATTAGACTGAGGAGTGCTCAGCCACAACTGGAACATCTCCATAACACCCTCCCCAATGCTTGGGATCATCACTGAAGAGGGGATGGAAAGACTATAAGAGTTAGAGGTCAAAGACAATTTAAGGGCAACAACCAGAGTAAATCAGTGTCTTCTAAATATGGCAGGACCATTGTCCTCATAACTCACTATTTCCAGCCAGCCAACATGCTAACATGAAATTGGCAGGGTTTTATAAGCCATCACTCCTATTTGAAGAACTGGTCATTTCTGGAAAAGGAAGAATTAGTTTTATTTAAAGATGTGGTACCTAGGTGGTTGACCATGTCCCAGTATGTAGGCACATACTCAGAAGTATGTGGATAACACAAACTGGATTGAAATTATTTTAAACTTAAAAAAATGGGGGAAGAGATTTGGGAGGGTACTAGATCTGCACAGAGTCAAAGGTCAAGAATTCCAGAATATTTTGAATGAAAATCCGAACAAATTACTATTTTAAATGGTATACAGTTTAGGAGCTATCAAGCGGTAGTGGCACATGCCGAGTGCTTAGCACTAGGGAGGCAGAAGGAGACAGATCTACAGAGCAAGTGCCAAGACAGCAAGGACTACAGAAAGAAACACTCAGAAAAACAAAAAAGTATCATCTGGGTATAGTGGCACAAGCCTTTATTTCCAGAAGTCTAGAAACAATGGCAGATGGATCTTTGAGAATTTATAGCTGTTGTGTTTTTTTAAAAAAAGAGAGGGCCAGCAGCTTGCTGCAGCTTGCTGCAGGTCCCCAGACCACGCGGTCTCTGCGGCGGGCGGGCAGCCACGCAGCTAGTCTCCGGGTCCCCATATGGGCTGTGCGGCGGTATGAGATGGACAAAAGAGATCGGGATAGACACGCCATGCATGCAGAGTTAAACATTTATTAGGTGGGTGATGGAGGGAAAAGGAGAGAAGATAAAGAGATAGAGAGAGACAGACAGAAAGAGAGAGAGAGAGAGAGAGAGAGAGAGAGAGAGAGAGAGAGAGAGAAGGGGGGAGAGGGAAGAGAAGCAGCTGCTGCTCCCGTGAGAGCAAAGAGGAAGAGAGAGAGAATTGGGGTCAGAGGCTGGAAGCTGGGAGTGGACGTGGCCTGTCTCTTAAGGGCACAGAGTATTTGGCCAATAAGAGGCCAAATACTACAATAGCCAGTTTGGAATAATAGAAAGTTCCAGGCTAAGCCAGGGGGTGGTGGCGCACACCTTTAATACCAGCACTCGGGAGGCAAAGGCAGGCGGATCTCTGTGAGTTCGAGACCAGCCTGGTCTACAGAACTAGTTCCAAACAGGCTCCAAAGCCACAGAGCTCAAAAAACCAAAAAAAAAAAAAAAAAAAAAAAAAAAAAAAAAAAAAAAAAAAAAAAAAAAAAAAAAAAAAAAAAGTTCCAGGTTAGTAGGATAAAGAGTCATACCCTGTCTGGGAAAAAATATAATATCTACTGCTGTGATTTGAGTAATTAATATATCAATTATTACTGAGTTCTATTCATTGTAACATAGGCATGCTAACGTCTTTTTTAAATTTATTTATTTATTATGTATGCATCCCAGAAGAGGGCAACAGATCTCATTATAGATGGTTGTGAGCCACCATGCAGTTGCTGGGAATTGAACTCAGGACCTGTGGAAGAACAGTCAGTGCTCTTAACCACTGAGCCATCTCTCTAGCCCCTAGGCATACCAATATCTTGATATTAAAACTTGACATTGTCGGGCTGGAGAGATGGTTCAGCGGTTAAGAGCATTGCCTACTATTCCAAAGGTCCTGAGTTCAATTCCCAGCAACCACATGGTGGCTCACAACCATCTGTAATGAGGTGTGGTGCCCTCTTCTGGCCTGCAGGCATATATTGTGTACATAAAAATAAATATTTTTTAAAAAAAATTTGACATTGTCATCTATACTATTCTTACACAAATGTTACTATGTGCTGGCTTATCATAACTGTATATGATTGTACATAAGCTTTCTACCTCCTGCTGCTTCGTGACTCAGGAGACCGTCAAGTTAAGTGTAATATAATCCTACACTTCACCGTTTTCCCAAAAGTTCAACATCCATGCTGTCCTATCTTAAATTGGGAAACAGAGTTTATTTTAAGAATGAACATAGTGCTGTGTCATTTTATATGTACCCTGTAGAAGATGTTACATTAACCTATTTAATTTCCTTCAATGACAATATGCCTATCATGAACATTACACACCTGAGTCATGGAGAGCTTGCCAACAATCACAAAGCTGCAGCTTCCATCAGTAACAGGGTAAAATATGATGCTGCCATGAATTTACAATACTTAAAGGTTGCATGCACAGGAAATTCATGGTAGGTATCATGAAGTTTATCCACCAAGAATAAAATGTACTGCAAAATTTCTGGTATATTTATATTGTCTGAAATGCCAATCAAAAATTCTAAACAGGGCTGGAGAGATGGCTCAGCGGTTAAGAGCATTGACTGCTCTTCCAGAGGACCAGGGTTCAATTCCCAGCACCCACATGGCAGCTCACAACTGTCTGAAAATCCAGTTCCGGGGGATCAGACACCTTCACACCAATGCACATAAAATAAAGTTAAATAAACCATTAAAAATATTTTAAAAAATTCTAAACAAAACCATGCAAATTTTATGGGTTTGATGGCTCTTGAGAAAGATTCTGAGGAAAACCATTGCACTTACCTATGCAATTGATCATTATTTCACATATGCTGAAACAAGGTGTTAAAGGTTCAGCCTGGAAGATTAGACATGTTTTTCATTGAGTTTATACATATAAACATTAAACACTTTGTTTTTATTTATTAAAATAAAATTCTCCTAGACAGACTTAAAAATTCTTTTTAAATACAGCACATGTAGTAGGAGAAGCATTCCATTTCTATCACACAGAAACCCAGAGGCCACTGCTCATCATGTACAAACAAGGTGGAATGTAAATAGCTGAGTTGAACTCTGTTAAGTGTAAACTTTCCCCAGCTCTCTATATTTCCTTTTCCCACATACATTTATTTGAAGACATCCAGCCTTTTCTACCATGTGTAGTCATTTATCACTAACTCTATGATTTTTCTGGCTTTTCCAGAAATCTGCAACATGCTCTATATCAAATATTCAGGATTGGCCCTTGCCTTAAGCACAGAGGGATAGCAGTCTGTGCATCTGCACCACAGTGAGCTCTTCCTTGTACTCAAAGAAGATGTGCATTTGTGGTATGACAATGAATTTTGGTTGGGCCACAAGTGATATTAAGGATGGTTTGATAATAGAGTTTAGATTTGTATGCAGCAGGCAGCAAACTGCAATGACTTACACCTGTAAGCCGCTGTGATGCTGGAACCCAGTCCTCAGACAACAAGAAAGTATAAACCACGTGGACTGAAGAGCTGAGCACTTCAACCATCATATATTAGAATTAAAAGGAAAGAGAAACTCCTGAACCTTGATGTGTTATAAGAGAATGCACTGCTTACATGGTGAGGATTATGTGTTTTTATATTGTTACAGAACAAAGTATACAATAGCAAATGTCTTAATTACTTTTGTGTTAGGTGACAAAACATTCATCAAAACTAACTTGTGGCCAGGCATAGTGGCACAAGCCTTTAATTGCAATACTGGGGAGGTAGAGGCAGGTAGATTTATGTGAGTTAAAGTCCAATCCCATCTGCATATTGAGTTCTGGAAAAGCAAGAATTAATAGTGATATCCTGTCTCGAAAGAGAGAGAAAGGGAGGGAGAAGAGGTAGGGAGGAAGGAAGGCAAAACAAAGAGTTGGGAAGGAAAAGGGTTTATTTCATCTCACAAGTAACAATTCATCATTGAGGGAAACCAAAGCAGGAATCTGGAAGCAGGAACCAGAACAGAGATCAAGGAGGATTTCGTTTACTGGGCAACTTGCTTTCTTATACAATCTTGAACTACTTTCCCAGGGACAGCAATATCCACAGTGAGCTGATTTCTTCATAAAACAGTAATCATGAAAATAGCCTATAGGCATCCCTATAGGCCAACACAATGGAGGCAATTCTTTCTTGGAGTTTCCCTCTTTCCTAATGACTGTAATTTCTGTCATGTTGACAAACATCAATCAGTGTTAATGTCTATCAAAGAATAAGCTTTCCTTTCTTGCTTGTCCCCAAGATATCATATTAATTTCATAATACAAAGTGTAACTGTGAATGTCCCCCAATCTTTAGAAAATTCATAACTAAAAAAGTCAGGTATCTCTTTAAAAATCAAGTCTCTTAACTATGAATGCCACTAAAATTAAAATAAACTGTAGACAGGAGTTTCTGTTCTGCCTAGTCTTGCAGCCATTCAGTCCCAAAGAAACATACAGAGGCTTGTATTAGTTATAAACTGTTTGGCCTATTAGCTCAGGTTTATTATTAACTAGCTCTTACAATTTAAATTTACCCATAATTCTTGTCTATGTTTAGCCACATGACTTGGTACCTTTGCTCAGTAAGGTATTCTCATCTTGCTTCCTCTGTGTCTGGTTGGTGACTGGCTCTCTAACTTACCTCTTCCCAGAATTCTGTTAGTCTGGTCAACCCGCCTATACTTCCTGCCTGGTTACTAGCCAATAAGTGTTTTATTAAACTAACCTAAGTGACAAATCTTTACAGTGTACAAGAGCATTATCACACAGCAACAAACATACAACAACAACAACAACAACAAAAACTTGTGTCTTAGGGTTTCTACTGCTGTAAAGAGATACCATGACCCTGGCAACTCTTATAAAGGAAAACATTTCATTGGAATAGCTTACATTTTCAGAGATTTAATCCATTATGGTCATGGTGAGACATGGTGTACAGGAAGACATGGTACTGGAGAAATCCAAGTGTTCTTCCTCTTGGTTCCCAGGCAACAGGAAGTGGTCCATTTTACTGGATGATCTCAAAGCCCACTTCTACAGTGACACACTTCCTCCAACAAGGTCACACCTACTTCAGAAAGGCCACACCTCCTAATAGACCACTCCCTTTGGGGATCATTTTCTTTTAAAACACATTTCATTCTCTGGCCTCCAAAAACTTGTAGCTATATCATAATACAAAAATGCTTTCAGGCCAACTTCAAAAGTCCCAGTAGTCTATAACACTCTCAAACTTATTTAAATATTGAAAGTTCAGTCTCCTCTGAGATTCATGCAATCTCTTTAATGTAATCCTTTGTAAAACTAAAATAATTAATTAAATCTTAGTCTTGAAGGAAGGACCTTTCTTTTGTCCTTGAAGGAAGGACCGTGTAGCTGAAGCTGCCAAGACGGTTGCTTACAGGAACTGGAACATGGCTTCCTCATTCAATTACATCTTTACAAGCTTGCTGTTAATGATACTTTTCTTCACTGTCTAAGGTTGGCTATTCTGGAAACTTGTACTGTAGACCAGTCTGGCCTCAAACTCAGACATCTGCCAGTTTCTGCCTCTTAAGTGCTGGGATTTAAGCATGAACCACCTCACTTGGCTCTAAGCTCTTCTTCAATTCCTTTTCAATACTTGGAAATTTAGCTGGGGTGGGTTCTTGCCCTAAGGATACCACTCCCTTTATTACATTTTTTAATCTGTTTATCTCCTTAAACACAGGACTTAACTCTATTCTATATAACTCCATTCCTTTTTTTTTTTTTTTTTTTTTTTGGTTTTTCAAGACAGGGTTTCTTTGTGGCTTTGGAGCCTGTCCTGGAACTAGCTCTGTAGACCAGGCTCATCTTGAACTCACAGAGATCCGCCTGCCTCTGCCTCCTGAGTGCTGGGATTAAAGCCGTGTGCCACCACTGCCCGGCACTCCATTCCTTTTCTACTCAAATTTCACATACTCTTGTCTATGTTTATTATATATCTTCACTAGGGTTACCACAAATATCCACATAACAGAGTCTGTACTAAGCTGTTTTGAGATTTTCTCTGCCAACAGAATTAATCCAGATTAATCCACATTAGTACTGTGGGACAATGGTCTTGTACTCTGTAAATATTTATCACTTGTACCGGTTTAATAAAATGCTGATTGGCTAGTAGCCAGGCAGAAAGTATAGATAAAGTGGCCAGAACAGGAGAATTCTGGGAAGAGGAAAGGCTCAGTCTACAGCTGTCATGCAGATGCAGAGGAAACAAGATGAGAATACCTCACTGATAAAATGAACCAAAGAACATGGCTAACACAGACAAGAATTATGAGTTAAGATGTAAGAATTAGTTAATAAGAAAGCCTGAGCTAATAGTATGCCAACCAGTTGGACTCTGTGTTTCCTTGGCTACAGTACCAAGCAGGACAGAAACCTTTGTCAACAAATGGCACCAAGATGGACAACTACATCCACATAAAACCTGAGAGAGCTTGGGAAGTAATTCTAGACACAAAAGAACAGAGTTACGCATGATCTTTGGTAGCAACATTTTCTTGGGTGGGCTCTGTTTGGTAGAGGCAAGTGTGTCTCATTTAAGAGAGGCTTCCTGATCCAGCATTAGCTGCAAAAGAATTGCAGTTCTTTTGAGAGGCCCTGCCATCAAACACTTAAATGGTGTTTATGAATAACCAACAGCATGCCTCTTGCTGATAGCGGGGACCTTAGAACTCCATAGGGTTGTAACAATAAACATGGCTCCAGCCAGTACCTCTTCTATGAAGCTAGACTCTCAGAAAGCTAAGGAATGGATGGATCCAGTCATCAAAGTCATGGCTTTAATACTAGCCATATTGCTTAGCAAATTAAGGACTCATGTGGTCAGAAAAAGAGATTTACAATAAAGATAGATTCAGATGAAGAAAAAAACCTCTAAATGGTTTACAATGTGTTTAAAGATATATGTAGGCTTGGGAGAGAAAATAAAAAGGATAAAGTCCTTAAAAAAATAAAGAGAGCAGTTGAGTGTCATGCCACACACCTTTAATCCCAGCACTTGGGAGGAAGAGACAGGCAGATCTCTGTGAGTTCAAGGATAGCCTGGTCTACAAAGTGAGTTCCAGGACAGACAAAGATAGACAGAGAAACCCTGTCTCAAAAAACCAAAAATTAAAAATAAAAATAAAAGAGTTTCAAAGACCTCAACATAAAGCCACCCACACTGAACCTTATAGAAGAGAAAGTGGGAAGTACACTTGAACGCATTGGCACAGGGAACCACTTCCTAAATAGAACCCCAGCAGCACAGACACTGAGAGAAACAATTAATAAATGGGACCTCCTGAAACTGAAAAGCTTCTGTAAAGCAAAGGAATGGTCAACAAGATAAAACGACAGCCTACAGAATGGGAAAAGATCTTCACTAATCCCACATCAGACAGAGGTCTGATCTCCAAAATATACAAGGAACTCAAGAAATTGGACAACAAAAGATCACATAATCCAATTAAAAAAATGGAGTACAGACCTAAACAGAGAACTCTCAACACAGGAATCTAAAATGGCTGAAAGACACTTAAGGAAATGTTCAACATCCTTAGTCATCAGAGAAATACAAATCAAAACAACTCTGAGATTCCATCTTACACCTGTAAGAATGGCCAACATCAAAAACACTGATGACAACTTATGCTGGAGAGGCTGTGGAGAAAAGGGAACACTTCTGCATTGCTGGTGGGAGTGCAAGCTGGTACAACCCCTATGGATGTCAGTGTGGCGATTTCTCAGAAAATTAGGAAACAACCTTCCTCAAGACCCAGTAATAGCACTTTTGGGTATATATCCAAAAGATGCTCAATCGTGCCACAAGGACATGTGCTCAACTATGTTCATAGCAGCTTTATTTGTCATAGCCAAAAACTAGAAACAACCTAAATGCCCCTCAATTGAAGAATGGATTAAAAAAAATGTGGTACATTTACACAATGGAGTACTACACAGCAGAAAAAAATAACCTGAATTTTTCAGGAAAATGGAAGGAACTAGAAAGCATTATTTTGAGTGAGGTAACCCAGACACAGAAAGACAATTATCACATGTACTCACTCATAGGTGGTTTTTAAACATAAGGCAAAGAAAACCAGTTTACAAACCACAATCCCAGAGAATTTAGACAACAATACGGACACTAAGAGAGACCTACATAGATCTAATCTATGTGGGAAGTAGAAAGTATAAAAAGACAAGATCTCCTGAATAAATTGGGAGCATGGGGACCTTGGGGGAGGGTTAAAGGAGGGAGGGGAATGGCAGGGAGGGGAGCAGAGAAAAATGTAGAGCTCAATAAATATCATGGGGGAAAAAAAAGGAACAACAGCTGCTAAATACATTTGATTACAAATGTTGCTGGATTAATACAACATTTATATTTTGAAAATGCCTTGACTTCAAAATTTTAAGTCAAATGATATGTTAGTTTGGAGAAGAGGTTTTACTTTTGTTTCCATAGGAAAGGAGAAGCTGTAAATTCATATTGGGTTAAGGAAAATCAGGTTTGATCAACGAAGAACCCCTGAAAAATCTCCCATAGAAGCTGATTGTTGACAGAGATTTCTGTACCAACAGGTTGCACAGCCATTCAGCCCCAAAGAAAACACAGAGGTCTATATTAATCATAAACTGATTGGCCTATTAGCTCAGGCTTCTTATAAACTTTTTTTTTTGTTTTTTCCAGACAAGATTTCTCTGTAGCTTTGGTGCCTGTCCTGGAATTAGCTCTTGTAGACCAGGCTGGCCTCAAACTCACAGAAATCCACCTGCCTCTGTCTCCTGAGTGCTGGGATTAAAGGCGTGTGCTACCACTGCCCAGAGCTTCTTATTAACTTTTACAACTTATATTAACCCACTATTCTTGTCTGTATTAGCCATGTGGCTTGGTACCTTTTTGGCAAGGCAGTCACATCTTGCTTCCTCTGTGGCTGGGTGACCACTGCAGACTGTGTTTTTCTCTCCCAGAATTCTCCTATTCTCCTTGCCCCACCTCTACTTCTTGCCTGGTCACCCTGCCTATACTTCCTGCCTGGCTATTGGCCAATCAGCATTTATTAATACAAGTGACAGGTTATAGACCATTGTCCAAAACCAGCAAACAGCCCAGATGATCCAACATTTCAGAGGACTTCTTTTGGAGTTTCCTCTGAGTTCTACATCCAGAACAGCCTCAAGACTCCTGTATGAAATGATCAAACTTCACAGAATATTCCAGTCAGGACTTGACCATAATCTAAACCTTTAGGTCACCTTAAGATTATCAGTGCCTCCAATCGGCAGGAAGTAACCTAGAAAACTGTGCTCACATTCCCCCAAAAATGGATTATGGATGTTTGCCTTTGTTTAGAGTGTTGGGTACAAGTTGTTATGGATTATGGTCAGGAGGGAGGAACGGGTCCAGTCTACCCTCATAGCTGAAATTGGTGAGGGAAACTTAAGGCCCAAGTAAGAATACTTACCCGCTATCTGCAGCTTTACCTTAGACTTGGATAGGGTAACAGGATAAACCAAGTCTTTGCAGCATCAATCCTCTGCAAGGCTGAGAAGTTTGAGGGCTGGCTGTCACAGTTTCACTTGCCAATGGTGATGCTGGACCTCTGTGGTGTGGCACAGAGGTTGCTGGCAGATAGGGCATAACCTCGAAGGAGTAGTGCAATATTGTGCCATGTGACCATTTAGGCCACACTTGAAACAGTTTGCCTGTGAGGCTGACTTAGGCTGAGGTTTACCAGGATAGAGCCCTGTGACTGGTTTCCCTTGTCCCTATTCCTGTGACCTGAGGTCAACTGCTAAGGCCTGGGCCTGTAGATTGTTGCAGCTCTGTCTGTCAGGAAGACTCAGCTTATTTCTCTCGGGCATTAAAAACTTTAAAGGCCATTTTAACCAGTTTCCTTATAGGAGTTTGGGGACCATCATCAACCTTTCTTAAATCTTAATATCTGGTACTGACTGAGGAAAAAATGGGTAAGCAGAAGGATTAGTAGAAAAGGAACCTAGCCACTTTTCTATCTGAGAGAGATTTGGAAGAGAAAAGGGAGCATGGGAGGGGCCAGCCCAGTGCGCAGAGGGTGTCCAAGAGTGGAATGATGTGGTAGGAGGGGGAGGGGAAGGTAGGGAAGGTGGAAGTTGACCTTGAACCTCCAAATTGGGGAGGAGAAAGAATGTTGCTCGGCCAGGGTGGTGGTGGTGCAGGCCTTTAATCCCAGCACTTGGGAGGCAGAGGCAGGCGGATCTCTGTGAGTTCGAGGCCAGCCTGGTCTACAAGAGCTAGTTCCAGGACAGGCTCCAAAGCTACAGAGAAACCCTGTCTAGAAAAACCAAAAAAAAGAATGTTGCTCTACAGGAGGGGGTTGGGTAGTGTGGGCTTGAGGGAGTGTGGGAGGGGCTAGCGCATCTGGCAGCATGGTGCTGTGAGACACTGGCTACTAAGGGGGGGCAGCGAGAGTGCAGAGCCCAAAAACCTTGGACATATGTAAGCTCTGTCCATTTGTCTTTACGGCGACAATTTTTTTTTTTTTTTTAGGTCCCAAAGGGTGGTAAGCTAAAGACTTAGTACATAGGGAAATTAGCCATTTGGGACAGATTATATTAGACAAGCTCAATTTAAAAAGATTTTTGTAAGAGGCATTACAGGGGCAACAGTGGATCTGGTTTTGAACTGTAAGTGCCCATTTTAAAGTGTATGCCCAACCACGTGACGTAAGTCCAGTCAAGCACGTCCACCAAAATGGCTCTTAGGTCCAAATGGGGCCATGGAAATTGAATGCCTGGCATCCCAAAACAAACAATTCTCCACCTCAGTCAAGGCCGGCCCTGCCAGTCTGACCGCTGCTGGGAATTGAACCCCTGGTGCAGGCTGCGACTTGGACAGGAATCCAAAAAACGACAAAAATAAGTACGAATGGGTCCCCCAAAACCCTATAGCATAGACAAGAAAAGGAACTCACCAAGACACAGCCGCTTCAGCCCAGAAGCCAGTTTTAGCATGGCCTAGAGAACTCAGGTTGTAGACAAGGGAGCTTTCAACACACGGCCTACCGCGTGGAAAGGGCCTGTCCTATCAGTGGGAACCTACAAGATGTTAGGAATATTTTCCTAACACGAGCTCTCTGCTGACGCAAAATCCCAATCCAGCCAAATCAAAACAAGGCAAATTAAGAGAAATCTAGGTTTAATGGGAGTTCTGCGCTCTCGGGTGGCCCAGAGGGGAAACTGGAAAGCCGCACAAATGCAACCACTGGAAGGAAGAAAAGGAGACCTCTTTTGGCAGTTCACTTAAATATTCTGTGGGAGTGGTACTGAGCCCCCCCCCCAGGAGGGGTCAGGACCTGACCTGCTGAGATTTGGAGTCCAGAGTGCTAATTCTCAGGGTCAGGGGGCTAGGATAGATGCAAGGGACTAGGGCCTAAACTCCCAACTTAACACCCACCTCTGATTCTATCTACTCAATGTTTGTCTGCCTTACCCATAAATTATAGGATCCTGTTGTCATTTTATTTATTTATTAAGACAGGGTTTCTCTATGATATGGTCCCAGCTGTCCTGAAACTAGCTTCTGTAGACCAGGTTGGTCTCAAACTCACAGAGATCCACCTGCCTCTGCCTTCCAAGTGCTAGGATTAAAGATATGCGCCAACACCATCCAGCTGTGTTGCCATTTTTGTACAGTGTTACAATGGCAATTATTCCTATGATGGCAACAATAATCCATTCAATAAAACATTGTTCCCTTTCCAGTAATATATCAAGGACTTGAATCATAATATCTGTAAGGGACCCTTTTTCTCATGGCCTGGTCATATTTACAGGTAACCATAATGTTAGAATTGACAGTCAGTGCTATTCAGGGTAAAGTTAATGTTATGGCTACTTATAGTGGAAACACAGGGCAACTTTACACAGAAGTTACATGAAAAGAGTTATTAAAGCAAAATAATAGAACAGGTGTATCTAAAGTTTCTAGGCCATTTCTGTATAGAATTTAATGCTGCTGCAATTTTCAAGATATGCCATGGTTCAGGTTGCAGTTTATTATTAAACTAAACCCTAGGTTTATGGGGAGTTCAGCCTCCATCATTGACCTCATGGATTCAGAGTAAAAAAGAGTGTAATTATGAACATGCCACAGAACTGATTGATTATAATTACAATATTGAGTATTATTCAACAAACAGTAAGAGACAGACCTTCCATAAGGACCCCAATCAATTAACATACAATTACCATGTTGAATTTTTCCTTTTTAATGTGGCACCTGGGCCAAAGAACAGATATATTTATAATTTTCTTAAGAAAGAGAAATAAAAATAGGATCTAAACTATGTCTAGTACTATTGTTTACATTCTTATGTAGATCAGAAAAGTCCAAAGAATAGCAGATTCTTGAAAACAGATCCATATATGTCTGGAAAAACATAAGTCTATACTTGCCTTCTAATGGGAATACAAATGATTGTTTTTGGGGGGGGGGAGTTCCTTTTTTTGTGACAGGGTTTCTCTGTGTAACAGCCCTAGCTGTCCTAGAACTAGCTCTTATAGATGAGGCTGGCCTCAAATTCACAGAGATCTGCCTGCCTCTGCCTTCTGAGTG
Source organism: Ondatra zibethicus (assembly GCA_004026605.1). Lineage (NCBI taxonomy): Eukaryota > Metazoa > Chordata > Mammalia > Rodentia > Cricetidae > Ondatra > Ondatra zibethicus. The sequence continues at coordinate 17,048 of PVIU01006652.1, forward strand.
TTGGGATTAAAGGTATGCCCCCACCACCACCCAACTGGGAATACAAATGTTATGATGTTCTACACAAATAGGACATGATTCAAATCTTAAGGAAAAATTATAGTCTTTCAGTTATGGTTTCTACTGTTGTGAAGAAACACCATGACCATAGCAACTCTTATAAAGGAAAACATTTAATTGAGGTGGTAGCTTATAGTTCAGAGGTTTAGTCCACTATCATCATGGCTTGGGAGCATGGCAGCATACAGACAGACATTATGCTAGAGAAGGATCTGCTTACATGTTGATCACAGGAAGTAGACTGTCACACTGAGTGAAGCTTGAGCAAAAGAGATCTCAAAGTCCATGCCCACAGTGATACACTTCCTCCAACAAGCCACACATACTCTAAGGTCATATTTCCTAATAGTGCCACTCCTTTGGGGGGGTATTTTCTTTCAAACCACCACAGTCCCTTTTTCAGATGAGTGAATGAGTCTATTATGGTCCCAAGGTCCAGTCATAAATACAATCATTAATAAAGATAACAGGAGCTGGATTGATGTGTTCAGAGGCACTGGCTGCAGATTTGTAAGTCAAAGCAGCAAGCATACGTATATAAGATTCTGAGATGACAGGACTGTGTGCTTTGTAGACTATTGTCTCTTTTGCTGCTGTAAGCCTTAATTTGACCCTAGGTGTGCAGATTTGACTTTTGATGATAGGGTCAACAACTCCTTTTTCCCTTCAGCTACAGATTTGCTTTCTCATGACTTCCTGTCTCCTCACCCTCTGCAAACCCTCTGTTACTTCCTCAATGGCCTAGAGCCTGAGGAGTCTGAGAGGAACTTGTAGTGCTTCAGTGGATCCATCTGCAATGACAAACCATGTCGGGAATGAGCCTGGACAAAGATACCACTTTGCCAGGGTAGGGGCATGGGATCAGAAATATAAGTAAAGAACATGAAGACATCTTTAAAAATAATAAAACAGAAACCGTAGAAGAGTATCGGGCTGGGGAGTTCCAGTGAATACTGAAATCACCCATGTTTAATTTTCCATATGCTTTTATACCCAATACAAAAGCGGGGAAATGCAGCAAAAGATTTCTTTAACATGATACAAAGGACAACTAGGAACAGTTAATTGCTTTAACGTTTTGAGACATCAAGTCATTAGCATTCTGTTGTTTAGGCAGTGAGCCCACCCTAGACCAAGTATCCTGAAGGCAGCCACTCCCCAGGTAAACTCATACTACAAAATAAGGAGCAGATATACTCTTGCATATCCTGACCATCTGTCAGGATGGAATGGATCTACTTATCTCAGCCATCTTAATGTCAAAAGAACCAAGTAACCACATCCTGAGTCAGGATGTGTAGCTATACTTGTTGTCAACAATTTTGAACCAAATCCAAACTCTCTGACCATCAGACAAGGTGGAAATAGGCTCATATTTTTAGGTTTCCACAAGCCCATATCCCCTCCCGATTTCCCTCAGTCAAGTGGGCTTCCCAGTCTCAAACAGTTTAAACCATCCATGTCTGTCTAGGCTGTAGAGGCAGTTCATAGTGTTCTGTAGAGAAATGCTTTTGAGTTCTTGAATATGCATTGCACCGAGGCAAAATTTAAAAATTAAGAGTAAATGAGGAAAAGGCAGAATATCTCTTGGTTTGAATTTAATTAAATTTACTTATTTATTATTTTTTGCTCATCTTCATCATTCCTTGCTATTAACAACTCAGGGAATATACATCATCTCTGTGTGTGAAGAATGAGAATAAATTCAACTATTTTTTTCCTCGGATAATTTTCTGCTGACTTGTAAGCTGTTCTTGATTTTATATATTTTAATGAGTACTTCAGATATTTTTTACATTTTCTTTAAAGATTTATTTATGTACTATATGTATATGAGTGTTCTGTCTGTATGTATATTTGCACACCAGAAGAAGGCATCAGATCCCATAAGGCTACAGTTATAGATGGTTGTGAGTCACCATGTGGGTGCTAGGAACTACACTCAGAATCTCTGGAAGTGCAGCCAGCACTCTTAACCACTGAACCATCTTTCAGCCCCCAAAGTTTTTCTTTTATTTAATTTTTTCAAGACAGGGTTTCTTTGCCCAGCCTTGGCTGTTCTGGAACTAACTTTATGTACCAGGCTGGCTTCAAATTCTGCCGCTCAAGTAATGGTATTAAAGGCGTTACTTACAACAGCCATCTTTTTTTATTTTTTAAATGATTTTTGTTTTAATATTCTATGCGCTTTTTCAATTATGTCCTGACCTTAAGGATAAGGAATACCTGTAAAAAAGATTATCATTCCATTTTTTAAAAGATTTTTATTATATAGTGTTCTGCCTGCATGTATGCCTGAACACCATAAGAAGGCACTAGATCAGGGGCTGGAGAGATCGCTCAGAGGTTAAGAGCACTAGCTATTCTTCCAGAAGTCATGAGTTCAATTCCCAGCAACCACATGGTGCCTCCCAGGTACCTGTAATAAGATCTGGTGCCCTCTTCTGGCATATAGGCATGCAGAATGCTGTATACATAATAAGTAAATAAATCTTTAAAAAAATTTAAAAAAGGCACTAGATCTCATAGATCGTAAGCCACCATGTGGTTGCCTGGAATAAAACTCAGGACCTCTGGAAGAGCAAATAGTACTCTTAACCTCTGAGCTGTCTCTCCAGCCCCCAATATTCCATTCTTCAGAAGTTTTTAAACTTTTTACTACTGTAGGCTGGTTTCATTTGTCAGTCTTTATAGAAGTAAGTAGTCCCCCAACAGCAAAAGTTTCAAGAAGAGAAGAGCACACTGCTGAAGCATTCCCCAAAGACTGAAGTATAGCCCAAAGAAATTTAGAGTATAGCACAAATAGGACATTGTAGCAATGTGAGTAAAACAGGATCTGAAGAATTCAAAACCATTTTTATTGCTGGAAATAATCCTACAAGATAAAGAGAATGTGAATATTTAAGGGTTTATAAACTAACTAATAGATGAATCAAAACAGTCAGTTCCACTTGTTCGACTGAATAAAAATAATTATTAATGAATTGATTAATATCTGGACAAAGAATTCCCCTAGTTCATTGGAGGAGACATCAATAAATAAATTTCTGGCTGTGGAATTGAAAAAGGTTGAACAACTTTTATAGTTATAATTTCAGTTCATACGATAAAATTCCAGCTGGATAACAATTTCCTATCTTCCTATAGTAATCTGCAAATAAAATTTGAAAATGCATAGAGTTTGGAACGTTCTTCAAAAAAGATTGCTAGTGAGCTGGGCAGTGGTGATACATGCGTTTAATCCTAGCACTTGGGAGGCTGAGGCAGGTGAATCTCTGTGAGCTTGATTGCGGCCAGCCTGGTCTACAGAACGAGTTCCAGGAAAGGCTTCAAAGCTACACAGAAAAACCTGTCTCAAAAAACAAAAGGCTGATCAGTGTGGCTGTTTTACTCTCTGATATTAAAGTAAGCTTTATTTATTAAAATACAAATGAAATATCACTACAATTAGGCATTCCTCAGAATGAATATGTATAGATAAAAAGCAGACTTTTAAATTCAAAACTATTAAAGGGAACATTTAGGAATAGCTGTAGATAGAGGTGCACCAGGGTATAAAGCTCACATCAGCCACATGGTGGCAATAACACCCCACAAGTCAACCAACAATTTCCATTTACCAGATTTCTTTTCTATTATTATTGGAGAATTCCAGGGAGAAAAGGGGTTTGGTGTAGAAAGTCTCTTTCCCAAAGATTAATTTGAACATGAGTAACATAAGGCTGTAAGACTGCCATTTTGCCATCTGGACCTATGTGTTGCAATTTGCAAACACTGTTTAATTTCTTTAGAGCTCATCCAGTCAGTACTGAACTTACCTCCATAACAGGCCATTCAGGTAGCCATTCTTCTCCTATGGTTACAGTAGAGATATCAGTTCCAGAATCAACCAATCCTATAAAAGTTTTCCTCTTATTTTTAAATTCAAAAGTTTATCATTTTCCTTTAAGAAGGTTCTTATCTGCACTACCAAATCCTCCCTCTATGAAGTACACTTTCCCATGAAGGGAATACATAAGGCAGTAATAATAACTGTGGAATTTTGTCTCCTGGTTTAAATTGCCAATTTGTAGACACTATGATCATTTTCCCTGTGTAATCTTCATCGAGGACTCCCATATGAACTATGATTACTTTCATGGGAAAACTACTGTGACCCAATAAAGTCCAACTACTCCAGGTAGTATAGGTACCCAATATCTTGTGTGTGTTTTAACATGACACTGAAGAGAGGAAATGGAAATATCTTTTGGGTAAGGACTAGCAATAGCAGCGCTTAAGTAGTAGCATGTAATGAAAGAAAACTGATCACAATGTTGGCGAAGACCAGCCTTGACAAATATACCACTTACCAGGGTAGGGGTATGGGGATCAGAGAAGTTAGTAAAGAATATGAAGATGTGAATAAAAACAATAAAACAGAAATATAGGATAGTATTGGGATGAAGTTCCAGTGAATACTGAAATCCTGTGTTTAATTTTCCATACACTTTCACACAGTTACTTGTTTCAATTCTTGAGGCACCAAGTAATTAGTATTCTGTTGGTTAGGTAGTGAACCTACTCTAGATCAAATAGCCTGAAGGCAGCCACTTCCAAGGTCAAACCTATTTCAAAAGAAGGAGCAGAAATATGCTTGAATATCCTGACCAATGGTCAGGGTGGAGTAGATCCAACAGTATGGGCCGTCTCAATCTCAAAAGAACCAACTGACACACCCTAGATAAGGATATGTAGCCTTAGTTGCTGTCAACAATTTTGAGCAAGCTCAAACTCTGACCTTCTGACAAGGTGGAAATAGGCCCACAATTCCTTCCTTTTTATTAATTTTAATTAATGTGTTTCTACAACAAGACAGATGATTATATCTGCCTTAGGTAAAGACTTTTGTGTTTTCGAGACTTAACCATCTTTGGAATATGCATTCTAATCATGCATGCCCATGTCTTAGGTGCCTGAGGGAAAAAGAATCAAACCAGTCTGACTGATGATCTATGTAAGCAAAGGGTTATGAGAGAAAGCCTCTCTTGGCACCCTGTGCCTTTGAGCCAACTTTTTGTCAAGAGAATTTACCAAAAACGAGATACTCATGTGCAAGCAGATAATGCTTTGCAATATAAATGCTCCTATGCTTACATTTTATCTCCTAATTAAAGAAGTGAAAATTACCAGGGGTAAGAATGTCCTTTTGAATTGGTTTAGAGTGTTTTTTAACAGTATTCAGCTGTATCAAAATCTAAATTTATCTTCAAATTTAAGAACTCATTGGCAATGTCAAACTTCTCTTAGACAAGTCTTAATCATTTACTACTCATTAAGATCTTATAGTAAACTAAAGTAGTTACAGACATTAACAGGTCAATTCTATAAAGAAATTAACAATAAACATGCAATTTGTCAAGGTTTTTGTGATGGGTGAGAGTTCAGCTGCATAGCTGTTTTTAAGTAACTATCCCACTCTCTGAACAGCAGCAAAAGCCCTTAGGCTACCATCCTCATATCAGAAGAGGGGCTTTAGTTACTCCTTGTCAGGAGTCTTTCTTCCTCTGAGAGGAAAATTGAGGTCTCAGTTCTCAGGTTCTTTCAACAATTTAACAGCAGATTGAATACTTCACTGGTAATCTGAGTTCTGTGTCCCAAAGTATAAAACAGTCAGATATTCTGTCTGCGGTTCTGGTCTGGCTCCAAGGTAAACAGGACTCAGTAGGTCTGGAAGTTTGTGCAGCAAGTCCATCAATAAGCTAGGCATCACCAGTTGTCACCATGATTTTCTTTCCCTTCTCAAACTGCACATGTTGTAAGTCAGGAACATTGATCCAGGTATCCCTTTCTGCAGCCTGAAGCATGGTGGTGTGAGGAAGTCAGGAACACAGGCTCTCATTTTGACTCTTTTGTGGGGGCATTAGCAGCTACGATGTCATCAGGGCGGGCAATCTTCTGCTGGGCACATCAACCCAGGCTCCTTCCTCTCTGATGACTTGAGCTTGTGTCAAGATGACACAAAACCAGCCTGTGCAGGCCAGTAGCCACTGATTGCACAAGGGACAGCACTATGATAACAGATAGTGGATTTATAATAGCAGAGGCTGAGTTGCAATGTTTGTACTTCTAAATGTGTGTTCCTGGAATTTGACCTGCAGAGAGCAACAACTACAAAAATAAAACTTGGACTACATGGACTGGAGTACTGAGTTCTTTTGAGCTCTTCATTCAGCATATATTGGAATTAAAATCAAAGAGGTTCTTCTGAATCTGGAAGGGTTTCAAGTGAATCAAATGTTTAATGTCAAAGGATATTCATATGGTTACAGAATAACAAAGTATACAGCAGTGAATGTCCTTGTTACTTTCCTGTTGATGACATAAAACATATATCAAACCCAATATGGGGAAGAAATTGGTTTGTATCATGTCACAAATTACAGTCTAGCACTGAGGGAAACCAAGGCAGCCAGCACCTAAAGCAGACACCATAGAAGGATGCTGCTCATGGGCATTTACCCATAGTTTACTCAGGAAATCACAAGTGTCTGCTGTAACATGAGTTCTAAGGGATCTCATACTTTATGGTAATAAAGGATACCAGGCACACATGTAGTGCATGGCACACACATGCATGCAGAAAAAACTCTCATCCCCACTGAAATGTGAAAACTGAAAAACTAGCATGTTCATACCTGAGAAGACAATGTAGGAGGGGGTTTGTCCTCTACAAAGATTCTAATCAATTCCTATAAAGACATTCCTGGCATTGTAGAACTAGAGAAATTAGTTCTAAAATAAAGAAAATTGTGAAAAAGCACAAAGATTTATTGAAAAATCTTGAGAAGAAGCTCCAAGAAAGAGCTCATTTGATAAAATATTTAAAAACCTAGGCACAGTAGGGCACACCTTTAATCCCACTACTTGAAAGATGAAGGTAGGAAGATTTCTGTCATTCAAAAGGAGCCTCGTCTACAAAATGACTTCCAGAGCAGACAAGTCTACACTGTCTTCTCAGGCATAACTATGCTAGGTATTTTGTCAGTTTTCAAGTTTCAGTGGGGATGAGAGTTTTTCTGCATGCATGTGTGTGCTATGTACTACATGTGTGCCTGGTAACCTCTGTTGCCATAAAGTATCAGGTCCTTAGAAATCATAGTACAATAGTAACAAGTTTGAAACAGTCAGAGCCTCTTTCAAAACATAAATATACATTTTAAAAAACATTAAATTAGCCATGTGGTGATGGTGTACATCTTTAATCTCAGCACCCAGGAGGCAGAGGCAGGTGTATCTCTAAGTTCCAGGACAGTCTGGTCTACAGAGTGAGTTCTAGGATGACCAGGGTTGCACAAGAAAACCCAATCTCAAAAGACAAAAAAAGAACGAACAAGATTAAATTACTCCAAAGTAAACCTCCGAGTATTGTCATAACGAGTGACAACTACAAGAATTCTGCATAAAATGTGATGTAGAGACAACATTCTGAAGAAAATCCTCAGTGATCTATTAGATACGGTACAGCATTATAGCTTAACAGTCAGTGGAACCCTGATTCAATTTAATTTCTAACTTCACGAGATGGAGCCCATTAAAAGGTGGGTTTTCATGATGTCGGCTTTCTCTGAGTCCCTTATGTTCATATAAGTGAACTTTTACCCAAATTCCTGAAAGTAAACAGAATATTGCCCATTGGTCACCAAGTTTGGCCTCAGTGCTAGACATAGTCTTTTCTTTCTTCTTCTTCTTCTTCTTCTTCTTCTTCTTCTTCTTCTTCTTCTTCTTCTTCTTCTTCTTCTTCTTCTTCTTCTTCTTCTTTTGACTTTTTGAGACAGGGTTTCTTTATGTAGCATTGGGTGTTCTGGCACTTAATGTGGCCTCAGTATTATGTTGCTTCCAGAAGCCCGTCAGTTTTCCAAAACAAGGCTCATGAAAGCACACATGTAAATATGGAACCTAGTGCTAGAATCTGAGAAATATATTGAAAAGAATATATGAAGACTTACTCTGTCTTTTAGCTGATTAGTTAAGATTTAACTTTCTAGTGAGTAATGAAGATGGCAGATAAAATGTAGCTGATCTTGTTCTAAAGTTGCTCTTGTGGTGTAGAACATCTGTTTGTGTGTTCAGATACACAGTGTTAACATTCCAAACTACAAAGATCATCATTTTCTCATTGTCTTTTTTATTTAAAGAATCTAAATGAAAGCCTACAGCCATATCTAAAAGGTGAACAGGGTCTTGTTTTGGTGGCTCAGTTGGTTAAAGAGACTTCTAGGCAAAAGGAGTACTCTGAGTTTCTTCAACAGCGTTATGTCTGCTGAATCTTCACAATTTCAGGGATTTCCTGAAGAAATTTAGTGGTAATTCTTTAGTCTCTTAATCGGCTTCCCTAGATGATGGACTATCTCGGTTTCTAGGAAACTGCTACACAAAAGCCCATTCTCCGGGCTTCTCCATTTTGTCTTCATTGTGAAGCTTTTAAAGTTGAACAGGTAAAATAACTTTGCCACAGGTTTCCCCCAGTTTCAAATTTTCAGAATTTTCCTCAGGATAATCTCCTGAGGTTTGCTGGATTGGAACATACCATAAAGGCTGTCACAAGCTCCTCATGTTCACAATGATTCTCTTCAGAGGAACCTGCTGTGCTTTTAAGGAGAAAGCCCTGAATAAAGCACATGTGCATCACTGACCAGGGACGCTTTTCTCCCTAGTATGAACTCTCTGATGACTTCTAAGACCAGAGAGGCAGGTAAAGGCTTTGCCACATTCACTACAGTTGTAAGGCTTCTCTCCCATATGAATTCTCTGGTGGATTCTAAGGCTGCCTTTCTTGACAAAGGATTTGTCACACTCACTACATTTGTAAGATTTCTCTCCTGTATGAACTTTCTGATGTTTTCTTAGATGTTGCAGCTGGATAAAGCACTTGCCACAATCATTACACTTGTATGGTCTCTCTCTTGTATGTATTCTCTGATGAACTATAAGATGGTTTTTCTGGATAAAGGTTTTCTCACACTCATTACATTTGTAAGGTCTCTCTCCCATATGAATTCTCTGGTGGATTGTAAGGCTGCTTTTCTGGACAAAGGATTTATCACACTCAGTACATTTGTAAGGTTTGTCCGTTTTATGAACTTTCTGATGGGTTCTTAGATGTTGCAGGTGGATAAAGCACTTGCCACAATCATTACAAGTGTAAGGTCTCTCTCTGACATGGGTTCTGTAATGGTTCTTAAGCTGATACAACCCATAAAAGCACTTTCCACATTCTTTACATTCATAAGCTTTCTCCGCAGCATGAATGCTCTGATGTCTTTTAAGACTTTCTGAGGTGTAAAGGGATTTGCCACACTCACTGCATTTGTAAGTTTTCTCTCTGTTATGGGTTCTGTAATGGTTTTCAAGACGTGACAAAGTACAGAAGGAACTACAACATTGCTTACATTCATAAGGCCTCTCTTCAAGAATTTTCTGGTGATTTCTAAGGTATGAGTAGCTACAGAAGGCTTTCCCACACTTGTTACATTGGTAAGGTTTTTCTGCAGAGTGGATTCTGTAATGATGCCTTTTGAAAGCTCTTGAATTACCAAAGCACATACCACATAGCCTACACTTGTAAGGTTTCTCTCCAGTATGACTTATCTCATGTCTCCTGAGGCCTGAGTGGGTCCAGAAGCATTTCCTACATATTCTGCATTGGTGTGGTTTCCCATCATTACAGATCTGCTGTAGCACGGGTTTAGAGTCAAAAGATTTATCATCCTCTGAATATTTGTGTTCTTTCTTTCCAGTCTGGACTCTTTCATTTTGACTAATGGGGGAAGACAAGTTTAAAGAATTGCCACAGTCTTTATGTTTGCAGGGTTCTTCTCCAGACTGCATGCTCTTATGACTCTCTAGGTGGGATGATTCAGTAGCAGCATCCCTGTGGTTAGCACATGCGTAGTTTTTGTAGTTTTCTGCAGAATCACTTGTGTCATACGGTGTGCATTGGGAAGATTCATGAAGATTTTTGCCAAGCTCAGTACACTTATAAGACTTCTCTTGGATAGTCACATGATGATGGACAATACGCTTTGAGCCTTGATCCAGGACCTTCCCGTACTTACGCTTGCAATGGTTCTCTGGCAAATTAACACAATGAGGCATAATAAGGATTGATGCATGAGCAAACAATTCAATAACAGATATCTCCCTTATAAGTTCTTTAAGACAAGAAAGCTTGTGGAGGCTTTTGTGCTTCATGATCATTGTATGGATGCTCAGAAGAACCTCCAATCTGATCTCCATCACATTGTGAGGATTCCTAATGGCCAGCTCATTCTTACTGAAACTGCATATTTTACAGTAGGTTGACAAGTTGGTGATGAAGAAAAAGACAACCTTTTAGAAAGGAGCTCCCTGAACAATTGATCATATATGGAATGTTCCTCAGGCAGGTGGATCTCTGGGAGTTTGAGGTTAGCCTGGTCTACAGAGTGAGCTCCAGGACAGCCACAGCTTCACAGAGAAACTCTGTCTCAAAAAACCCCCGAAAACACAACAACAACAACAAAAAACCCAAAAAACAAGCAAACAAAAAAAAGACCAAAAACAAAAAGAAAAAAAAGACAGTCTTAGTATGTAGACTTGGTTGCCTACAAATTCACTATGTAAAGTGACATGGGAGGATCCACATCATCTTTCTTTAACGCTGTCGTTACTGAGATAAAAATTATGCCCTCCTAAGCACAATATAGGTCCCATCTAAGAAAAACGCTTGCTCATCATCGAAAGTACCATATTTTAAAAATCATCTTTTCTTATCAAAATTCTTGTCTAGTTTAATCCAATGTAAAATGAAAACACTTAAAATACTAAATGTTCTGCAATGCATTTATTTGCTCTAAATATTCAACTGTATTTGAACTTTGAACTTTTCAATACAAAGGAAATAAAAGAGTTGAGATGTCATGTATAATAAACCCTGGGTTACTCTTAAAGAGAAAGCAGACCAATGCAAAAGAAATACCATCAAGAAATTAGAGATCTGAGTTTACATATGTACAAATTAGGTAAACACAAAGGATGGGTTAGGAATTGAATAAGAAGAGCATTCTTACCGACAAAGACCAGATTACTGTAATTCTCCAGCATCACATCCATGTACAAAGACCTCTGAGCAGAGTCCAGACATTCCCACTCCTCCTGGGAGAAGTTCACATCCACGTCCTGGAATGTCAATATACCCTGTAGTGAAATATTACAGTTATCATGTGCCGTTGGCAGCATGCTTTCTTAGAGAAAAGAGACCTAAGGAATTAAAGACACTATTGTGATCAAGAGGAAGCATGATAACTATTGAAAAGTAAGTTTTTTAGACGTGTTGCATATATGGTTCAATAGTCAAGAGCACTGACCGGCTGAGTGGTGGTTATGCTTTAATCCCAGTACTCGGGAAGCAGAGGCAGGTGGATCTCTGTGAGTTCCAGGCCAGCCTGGTCTATGAGAGCTAGTTCCAGTACAGGAACCAAAGCTACAGAGAAACCCTGCCTCAAAAAAAAAAATTAAAAATTTAAGAGCAGTGATTGATCTTTCCTTCAGAGGACCAAGTTTAGTTCCCAGCACAAACATGGTGCCACACAACAGGATTTAATTCCATTTGCATGGGATCCAATCTCTCTTCTGAACTCTACAAGTAGAAGGCAGAACTGCACTCATGCACATATTCTGATAAATACATCTATGGTGGTTTGAGAATGGCCCCCTTTTGCTAAAAGATTGAATACTTGGTCACCAAGGAGTACCACTATTTAAAAGAATTAGGAGGTGTGGCCTTATTGAATGAAGTGCATCATTGGGGGTGGACTTTCAGGTTTTAAAAAGGCCTTTCCAAGCCCAGAGTCTCTCACTCTTCCTGCTGCCTGCAGGTCTGGATGGAGAATTCTCAGCTTCTTCTCGAACACCATGTCTGCCTGCCTGCCACCATGCTTCCTGCCATGATAATGAAGGAAATCTCTGAAGCTGTAAGCCAGCCCCCAATTAAATGCTTTCTTTTATGAGAGTTGCTGTCATCAGGGTGTTTCTTCATGACAATAGAATATTAAAACAACATCCTCACACTGAAAATAAAAATTAAGTTACTTTTAGTGAAAGATACTTTCTAGAAGTCATCTTTTATGTCGTATTTACTATCTCTGGGAAAACAAGGTGACATAATGACCTCACAATCAGCAAAGTTGATGGGAATAAGATACACATTTGAGGTCTAGATATAGGACTGTGCTATTATGGAGAGTATGTTGACAACAACATCACATTTCAGATGGAAAAGTTATGAGGAGTAAAACTGTGCTTCCAAATTCTACAACTGTCAGCCTTGCTCAAATATGAACACCAAACCAGTGATATGGGTTTCACCCAACTCTACTCTAAAATGCTCAGTTCAGATGCTCAGGCCCCAGTAACTGCTGCATCCTTGGCAGAACAAAGAGGTACATGTAAAAGGCAGAATTAAAGGATGAATTAATGGTCAGAGTTTTGTTTTCTTAAACCCTAAGGAGCTTAAAATCAGTCCTACAAAAAGCAATCCAAGCAGCATTTTGGGGTTGTTGTTCGTCTCAAACCTAGGATAAAAGGCTAACTGGGGTGCCTATTAACAACCAAAACAGACATTGTATGACAGGCCCTTCCAGCACCCTCATTAGCCACCCTATTACAGGGTGTAGCTTGCATACCCTACCCCTAATCCTAAATTTCTCCAGCCCAGGTGTTGGGCTGCCCTTCTGTATAAAATCCAGCCATTTTGGCTATGCTGGTCCTCCCCCCCCCCTTTTTACCCTTTACCCTCCTGACCTCCTAGTCTCCTGACTTTCCAGACCTCCACCCAGCTCAAATGCCTGACTTAGAATCATGTCCACTCTGGACTCTCCCAGATGTCTTTGCATCTGACTATGCTCTCCTTTTTATTTACAATAAGCCTCCTAGTTAGTAGCAGTAATGTCCTTTCTATTTTTTTAATTCACTTTTATTTCTTTTTGTATTTCAGCCATTTCATGAGAATACTTTGACAACTATGAAGTAAAAAGAAAAATCAGTATCAGACAAAATTAACATGATATATAATTTTTTCTAAAATTAATAGACATGAATAACAATTTCAGAAATATGGTAATTTTACAGAATAGTAAGAAAAGTGCAAATAAATAGCCAATTTATAATGCATTCAGATGAAGTAGAAAGAGTTTTGTTGATTGAAACAAATGCAAATTATATTATTATATTATATCACATATTATATTATATAATTAATTTTGAATATATTACTGCTCATGAGGTTGGCTCAATTGATAATTTGAAACTTGTAACTTCATTATTTGAGCTCAGTCACCTAGCATGATTTTAGGTTGTATAGATAAGTATCATTTCTTCTTTTGTTTTTCAAAAAACACAACATGCCAGGTTATATACTGGTTCCATCATGAATGTGTACCAGAAATGTAAACCTGGGGAAACCTCTTTTCAGAATCTCCACCTATGAAATACAGTATCATCAGGGAAGGGGAAAAATAAGGAAGGAGCGTTCCTTCTCCATAAGTCCTCAAGAGGAACCTTGATTTCTGCTTGAAAGTGTTTGCTTATGCACAGCAGCCAGACGATCAGCACTAATTAATATATCTCACATGATGCAAGAGAGAGGTGGGGCCATAAGTGTCTATTTATACTCTGCCTGGAAAATAACATCTCTATGTGATATCAATTGGCAAAGAGAGAAACTAGTATACTGTAATCTGTGTCTCCTGACAAAAAACATCAGTTGTATGACAGGAGCAAGCCACATAATCCTTCCATCACTTGCACCCTCTAGAACACTGAAATAGTTAGTATTGGGAATCAAGTGAGTCTCTTCTAATTCTGCTTCTTCTCAAATTGTTCAGTGATGCCAGTTCATGTGTTTCCATGTCAACTTTTATAAGCTTGGTTCTAGAAGGCTGAGAATTACTGAAATGCAAGCAACGTGACACATGAGATCTTAGTTCCTCAAAATATACAAAGAAGCATGTATCCATACAGTGTAGGGACTGGCCGTCACTACATTTCTTTAATCATCATTTACGATGGAACCACTTTCTGAAGTGTAGATCTGTGCCTATGAAAGATAAGATGATTAAGGAAAGATTCACTGAAGACAAGGCTATGCTACATGGGGACAAGACTAAAAGATGTAATCTTGATTATCAGGGAAGAAAAAGGTATCATAAGAAATAACCACTTTACATAACATTACTACAGGCCGAGAATGAGGGCTCACATGGTTTCAATAATAAAAACAATTTCCAAAGAAATGTGGACATGACACTGACCTGGGATGCATTTGCCGAAGAAGCATCCATTCTTCCTGTTGCTCTTCTCTGAGATTCTGTCTCAGGAACACCAGAACACTTCTTGACATTTCACATCAAGGTGTCAAAAACATAAAACTAAAGTTAATGCAACTGTAATGAACAATGCCAACACACATAAAAAGACTGAAACATCAGGAAGATGCCAGAGGTTCTGTCACCATCCCTACAGACAGGAGAGCAGGGAAGGATATATCAAGTGGCAAAATAAAACTATAAGCCAATCACAAAAAAAGAATAATAGAACACAAGTTCCGCGACTAACAAAAATTGACATAGTTAAAGGCTATATTTTTTTTATAATTTATTTCTATTTTATGTGCATTTGTGTTTTGCCTACATGCATGTCTATCTGAGGGTGTCAAATCTTGGAGTTACAGACAGTTGTAAGCTCCCATGTGGGAGCTGGGAATTGAACCCGGGTCCTCTGGAAGAACAGTGAATGCTCTCAATCTGTGAACCATCTCTCCATCCCAAAGGCTATATTATTAAGAGCAACTATCAGAACTGACACAATCCCCATAGTCTAAATACTAACATTCTTCAGGAAAGTAGATATGGACACAGGAAAATCACAAATACAAAAATTAACCAAAGGAAATGTGTTCCTGGGGCCATCAAAGGATCTGAACTCAAATACTAACACAGAGCCAAGTGGACAAAGACAAGGTCCTCCACATGAAGAAACATATAGGAGAAGCAGAACACACAGCCCAAAATAAAGACACACAGTAAAGACCAAACCCAGGACAAAAGTGTCACAAATGAACCTAGGAAAAGAGAGAACCCTAGGAACAGCCTGTGCTGGCAAAACATTTGTTCACGTGCAGAAAGAATGTCAATAGATCCCTATCTCTCACCCTACACAGAAATCAAATCAAACTAGATGAAGGGTATTCCTGGAAAGCTTGAAATGCTGAAAGTCCTGCATGAAAACATGATTATATGCTTAATGATTCAAAAATAAGCAAACACTGTCTGAAAGATAGTCCAGGACCGGAACATAGGAAAATAACCATGGTAACAAAGAGGTTGTATGGAATATGTAGGTCAGATAAGTATCTGAAGAATGAATGGTAGCTAAGAGCATGAAATAAATACTTGGTAGCTTTTCTTCACAAAAAGGGTTAATATATAGGCTGAACAAAGAGTTGCTAATACAAGTAAACAAATTCTAAATAATCTAATACAAAAGAAAGGTATAATCCAGAAATTAGGCAAAGTTTCACAAAACAAAAACAAGAAAGCCAAAACATACATACATACACACACATATATATCAAGTTTTAATTTTTAAAATAACAATGTATTTTTATTTTAAGTACATACATGTACATACATGTTTGATTTGTGTGTATGGATGAGCACCACATGAGTGCCCATTGTCCCCAGAGTGCAGGAGAGGGAAACTGATTCCCTGGACAAAGCTATGAACAATTGCAAGCCATGAAGTGAGAGCTGGAAAATACTGTCATCTATAGGAGCAACAAGTGCTCTAAACAGCTGAGCCATCTCTGCAAAGACCAAAAATATGTATTAAACATAATATAGATTAAGTGCTTATCATCCTTAGTTATGAAACTGCAAATTCAAAACCAACTCTTAGTGCTTCTCACTGTGATCAGAATGAATGGCCAATATTAAGAAAACCCGTGATGGAACCAGGCATGGTGGGAATGCCTTTAATGCATCCTCATCCTCACCAGAGAAAGAGGCAAATGAATCCCTTAGACTCCATGCCAGGCTGGTCTACACAGTGAGTTCCAGGTCAGAAAAAATACATAATAAGGCCATGTATCAATAAATCAAGGAAAAGCAGTGCAGTGGTCCACAAATGCAGCTGAGGAAATAGCAAAGTGGTTCCTACTCTAAATCATGATGGGAATGCAAACTAGTGCAAACAGGAGAAATCCCTTTGGAGCCTGCAGAAGCCATAAATGTGGACCACCCTATTACCTACCAAAGCGAGGGGATGCAAGATTGTTTCGGCATTTACAGACCCATCAATCTCATACAGTAATTATCTAGACTCTGAAAGAAGGAATATGATCGGGGCTGGAGAGATGGCTCAGTGGTTAAGAGCACTGGCTGCTCTTCCAGAGGTCCTGAGTTCAATTCCCAGCAACCACATGGTGGCTCACAACCATCTGTAATGAGATCTGGGGCCCTCTTCTGGTGTGCAGGCATACATGGAGGCAGAATGTTGTATACATAATAAATAAATCTTAAAAAAAAAAAAGAAGGACATGATCATGTTAGTACATCCATCAGTGGAGAAATTTCACATTTGCTCATTATCAAATATTTAAGGAATCTGGGAATAGGAGGAACAAACAGAAAACTGGAAGTCATAAAACTAAACCCTGCATTTTACTACATGAGGAAAACTGTAGGATTCCAGTCTCTTCAGGACAGGACATGGGGGTTTACTCTGTCCACACTAACTCAGTACAGTGCATCAGTTGTTACCCAAAGCAAGCAAGAGGAAAGAGAAAAATCTCAATTTAAGGGGTTAACAGGTCAGACAGCAATGTACTCCAAATTGTAAGAAATACAATTCTCAAGATGAAAAATATATTCTGTGAAGGGGAAAGTTAGTTCAGGGACTCGATCCTAGTCACACACAGAGAATGAGTGACTGCTGAGTACACAACCATGAAGAGGAAACCCGTATGCCCTGTTACAAATCCCAGGGAACATGACAAAGAGGGGAAAAAGACTGTGAAAGCACAAGAATGTGGAGGTTAACAATGAAACACAATGTGTTGAGTACGTCTATGAAATTATTACCAAAATTTAATAATTTAAACATTAAAAAGATCTATGCAAATATGTTAATGAACATAGTGCCTGTTTGAGGAAAAGGTCTTTATTATCCATGTAACCAACGGAGTAGAAAAGCTTTATCAAGCCTATTCTTACTGGTATTTCTATAATCAAAATTGAAGAGTAAACAAATAGTACAAAGCCAGATGTGATGGCATATGCCTTTTTATCTCTGTGCTTGGGAAGATGGTATATGCTAACCTGCCTCAACAAAACAAAAGAAACAGACAAAAAAAGTAAATGATTTCAATAAAGCAATCAAGAAGACAAAAAAACCTCTATAATGAAATCTGATTCCCTGAATGAATGGAAAGCACTAGAAATAGGAAACTCACTCCATGCTTAAGAACTGGGATATATTATTGTAGTACCAATGAAAGAGATCCATATAATCAACTCAAACTTCATAACAATTTAATTTCCCAGAATACAGTTCACAAAAAATAGTCAGGAGAAAATTTCAAATGTACTGGGAAGCATTAAGAACCTGAGAGGACAAAACAAGCCAGGTGCACAGAAGAGAGCTCTAGTTAACAGAGCTGTGACTGCAGAGGCACTCAACCAACAGAACATGGGAGTGGCAGAAGAGTAGACACACAGCTCATTGTTGTAGAGCAGCAGATCCAGAACCACAGCAATAGCAATGCTCACATGAATGTCACCAAAATAATACACACATGTTACAAAATAGGAATTGTATTTCCAGGCTGAAGATATGCATGGTTGTCAGCCACCATGTGGGAGATGAGAACTGAACCCATGTCCTATACCTGACAGGCAAGTAGTATTAACTGCTGTGTCATCTCAACCCCCCCTCCCACCATTTCACTTCCCTTGTCACTTGAACCCCTTACCAAACAGGGCAAGAATGAGAGACTAGTTCAACAAAACCGAGCAAAACCTGAACTCCATCCACAAGCCATTTGGCCATGTGTCCATGGGAAGAGTGATTATCTTGAAATAAAGACAATAGAGAAATTATCTCTATGGATCAGAATTTTTATTTATTCATCTTATGTGTATTGCTGTCTTGCCTGCGTGTGTCAGATCTTGGAGTTATAGAAGTTGTTAGCTGCCATGTGGGTGCTGGGAATTGAACCCAGGTCCTCTGGAAGAGCAGTCAGTGTTCATAACCACTGAGCCATCCTTCCAATCCCAAAATTTCTTTCAGGTTTCTGTTTATTCACTTTATTTTCAGTTTTTTAAGATCTAATTATTTAGGGGCTGGAGAGATGGCTCAGGGGTTAAGAGCACGGGCTGCTCTTCCAGACGTTGTGAGTTCAATTCCCAGCAACCATATGGTAGCTAACAACCATCTATAATGAGATCTGATGCCCTCTTCTGGTGTGCAGGCATACATGCAGGCAGAACACTGTGTACATAAGTAGACAGTATTCTGCCTCCATTCCAGAAGAGAGCACCAGATCTCATTATAGATGGTCGTGAGCTACCATGTGGTTGCTGGGAATTGAATTAAGGACCTCTGGAAGAACACTCAGTGCTTTTAACCTCTGAGTCATCTCTCCAGCCCCAGAATTATTTATAAGATGTGGTGACATCCTCTCACAGTGTGCATGCATACATACTATGTAAGGTTGTAACATTAAGACATCAGTAGTGGGCCGGGCGGTGGTGGTACACGCCTTTAATCCCAGCACAACGGAGGCAGAGGCAGGTGAATCTCTGTAAGTTCGAGGCCAGCCTGGTCTACAAGAGCTAGTTCCAGGGCAGGCTCTAAAGCTACAGAGAAACCCTGTCTCAAAAAACAAAAACAAACAAACAAAAAAACACATCAGTGGTGGCACAGGCTTTTAATCCCAGCACTCAGGAGGCAAAGGCAGACAAATGTCTGTGAGTTTACAACCAAAATCTTCTACAAAATGAGTTCTAGGACAGCCAGACCTGTTACACAGAAAAGCTCTGACTCAAAACAATAACAAAACAAAAAATACCATCATCAACAACAACAAAGAACACAGCATATGAAGACACATTTCTGAATGCTGAATTTATATCCTAGACTGTATACATCTCATTTGGAAAATTAATGCAGAGAAAAAAAAAGTTGGACAGTGGTGGTACATGCCTTCAGTCCCAGCACTTGGGAGTCAGAGGCAATGACTAATACCTGTTTTGTTTGTTTTTGTTTTCCGAGACAGGGTTTCTCTGTAGCTTTGGAGCCTGTCCTGGAAGGCTGTAGACCAACCAGGCTGGCCTCAAACTAACAAAGATCTGCCTGACTCTGCCTTCCAAGTGCTGGGATTAAAGGTGTGCACCACCACTGCATGGCAGAGACTAATATCTGAAAAGCTTCCTGGGGATACCTAGTACCCAGGGCAAAGGCCACTTTCTTGAAAACAAAATGGTAAAACAAGGGAGTTAGAAAACATGGATGAATTTAAATTCCAGAAGCTATGCCATTGCCACAGTGGACAAGAGAACCATGCTCGCAGATAACAGATGAAAGGACTCTGCCAACTCATTCTTTTGCGAACATCTTGGCAAAGAGAAGATGAATGAGGAAAATCAGGATGAGCACCAGTTCACATGACCTAAACTTTAAAGACAGGGTTAAGACATCTACACTAGCCGGGCGGTGGTGGCGCACGCCTTTAATCCCAGCACTCAGGAGGCAGAGGCAGGCGGATCTTTGTGAGTTCGAGTCCAGCCTGGTCTATAAGAGCTAGTTCCAGGACAGGCTCCAAAGCTACAGAGAAACCCTGTCTCGAAAAACCAAAAAAAAAAAAAAAAAGACATCCACAGTAGAATTTCAGAGCCAGCTTCTTTATGAGCAGCAGAGAAACTACTAGCAACCCTGTCCCCTTCCCTCCTGTGTCCCAGCCATGCAGCTTCTCTGACCTGGGAAGTTCTAGGGCCTCAGGGCTGCAGTTCCCAGGTTAAACTCACCATGAGAGCCCAGTCCCAGTCCTCTGCCAAAGGTACAGAACATGTGTCTCTCCCAGGTCATGCAGGGAATGGTGGGATTTCTGGTCCTAGGTCATGAAAGTAATGGGATTTCTGGAGTTTGAGGCCAGCTTGCTAGACAGAGCAAATTTCAGGACAAAACAAAACAAAGGGACTTAGAAATTCTTAGTGATCAGAAAGTATAATAATGAAGGGATTCAATTCAAGGTCCAAACTGTCAAACAGAAAAACATCAAAAAAATAAGCCAAACATTATAGAAGAATATGTGTGTGTGTGTGTATAAAATGAATATATGAAAAGGGCTTGTTTATTTATCTATGTCTATCACTATCCCTACACATAGTATGTGTATCAGTTGATGAGAACAAATATCCACAGCTGGATAATGCACAGAGAGTGAGGGACCTTGAGACATTTAGTCCTAAAAGTGATGTCTCCACCAAACCCAGCTCCTCAGGGCTCTGGAAACCATGCAGAAGAAGAAACAACAAGAGTGCAAGAGCCAGAGGGCATGAAAGACACCAAAAAAACAAGGTCTTCTAAATACAGCAGGGCCCCCACACATGAACTCACAGAGACTGTGGCAGTTGTAGAAGGCCTGCTCAGGTCTGGGTCAGATGGCGTCTCAGAGCTGATAGAAGTGGACATATGTATGGCTCCCTCCATCCCTAGCTCAGAAGCAATCTCCATTTTAGAACTATTCTCAAAAATCAATTTTCTCAGAGAGTCTCACAGGGTATACATAGCACTCTACAAAGCACCATCCCCAGCAACAGATCCCAACACAAAATGAACTCACTGGCCATTTTGGATGTTTATGTCTCATAATGCTCTGTCAAGTTTTCTTTGTTTTTTAGCTTGCAGGTCCTGCAAATACATACTATGGTTTGCAACTTTATGTTTTTATGGAATCTCCATGTGTGTGCAAAAGTGTATGTCTCTGGTGGAGGGACTTTCTCAGTTGAAGGTCCCTCTTCTAAATGGACTCTAGCTTGTGTCAAACTGGCAGCACAGTCCAGTATTCTCTTTGACACCACTCAGTATCTCCTTTGTAGTCCAATTTGTTACAAATATTAGTTTTAAGATTTTCTAGTTACATCATACCCTCTATAAATTCTAATATTTTTTTAAGATTTTATTTATTTTTTTTAATATTTTTATTTATTATGTATTAAATATTCTGTCTGTGTGTATGCCTGAAGGCCAGAAGAGGGCACCAGACCTCATTACAGATGGTTGTGAGCCACCATGTGGTTGCTGGGAATTGAACTCAGGACCTTTGGAAGAGCAGGCAATGCTCTTAACCACTGAGCCATCTCTCCAGCCCTATAAATTCTAATATTATTTTGTAAAGAAATTTCACCATTAGATTACAAGGGATGTCACTGTAGGACCCAGCCATGACCAGATCAATAGAGGCATGAGTCTCAGTCGCTCACCCTAAGACAATACCAGGTTCCAAGAAAGACCACAAACTGAGACCACCCAGGCACCACCCAGGAACAGACAATCCAAAGAAATTTGTAATGTTCCAGCCATTTAGACAGAATCACCTGCCAGCACACACCCATCGCTTTTCACCAAGACACCCTAGACACATGTCTGCCAATCTGGGATCCTGATCTTAGAACGCCCTCACCTCTACCTTTGCTGTTATAAACCCAACCCCAACTGAGCTCAGGCTCTCTGATCACTCCAAGGCGTTGGACACACGGAGAGTCCGAGTTTGCAAACTTGTATAAGAATAAAGACTCTCTGGTTTTACATACAGGATTTGGTCTCCTAATTTGTTTTGGGGGAACCCCGTGATCTGGCCATAACAGTTGCTTATCATGTTTCTAATATCTTTAATGATTTTTTTCTTGCATAAATCACATTTCTTTTTCTTTTCTTTCTTTCTTTTTTTTTGTTTTTTTTTCGAGACAGGGTTTCTCTGTAGCTTTGGTGCCTGTCCTAGAACCAGCTCTTGTAGACCAGGCTGGCCTTGAACTCACAGAGATCCTGCCTCTGTCTCCCCGACTGCTGGGATTAAAGGCGTGCGCCACCATAGCCCAGCTAAATCACATTTTTTAAAATGAGATAAATTAACTTCATACTTTCCTAGAAAGTCAGTGATAAACATGCCTTTCATTGACTTGTGTAATTTACAATATTGTGACCTATTGAAAACGTACACTTATTGACATAGGCAACTTTACATGAGACTTCAGAAATAGACGTGACAAAAGATAAAATGAGAATTTCATGACTAGTAACATGATTCATATATAATTATTCAAATTAATATTTTAATATGTATTTTGAATTAGGTATGGGGGATACATATTCATGTACCTTTTAAAACCTTAGTATGTTTGACCAGATGGTGGTGCCACACGCCTTTAGTCCTAACCCTTGGAAGGCAGAAGCAGGCAGATCTCTGAGTTTGAGGCCAGCCTGGTTTACAGAGTGAGTTCCAGGAATGGCTTTAAAGCTGCAGAGCAACCCTGTCTCGAAAAACCAAAGCAAGCAAGCAATAAATAAATAAATAAATGGCTGCACATGATGACACAGGGTTTTAATATCAGGACTGCAGAGGCAGGCCATCTCTATGAGTTCAAGGCCAGCCTGATCTACAGAGGGAGTTCCAGGACAGCAAGGGCTACACAGAGAAACTAAAAAAAAGAAATTTTTTTTTTTTTTAAAGAGCACCATTGCTTTTAATAAGGATCCAGCAACCACTTGTAAGATGACAACTGCCTGTAAGTTCAGTTCAGGGGAACCTGATACTTTTTTCTCAACACCAAAGGCACCAGGCCCATGTGTAGTGAACACACATATATGCAGAAAAAGCTCTTTTACACACTGAACTGTGTAAACATACATACAGCTAGTTGTAGCACGAATAATAAAAACACAGAGAGAGTCATTGGGGTTCAACCAGAAGATCAGAAAAGCAAAGCAGCCAGTCACTGGCTCTTACCTCGACCTCAGCCCCAAAATGGGCTACCCTGCCTCCAGGAATCTTCAGAATGATACTGAGGATGAGATGTAGCTCCTTCCTCCATCTTATATTCCTCTCAAGTGCTGGGATTAAAGGTGTGCACCTCCACTGCCTGGCCTATATGGCTGACTAGTGTGGCTGCTTTGCATTGATCTTCAGGCAAGCTTGTTTGTTTTCTGAGAAGGGGTTTCTCTGTAGTACTGGAGTGTGTCCCGGAACTAGCTCTTGTAGACTGGGTTGGCCTTGAACTCACAGGTCCGCCTGACTCCGCCTCCCAGGTGAAGGGATTAAAGGCGTGCACCACCACCATTCCAGTATGTGGGAGGCACAGTTACTCTGTGGTCAATCAAAGCTAGCATAGCCTAAAAAGTGACTTCCAGGCCACGCAGGGCTACACACTGAAAGCCTATTTCAAAAGATGTTATCCTGACTCAATGTTTTTTCTTTTTTAAAGAAAAGACAGCTGGAAGGCAGGGCACACAACTTTAAATCCAGCCCTAGGGAGGCAGAGGAGGGTGTGAATTCAAGGCCAGCCTTGTCTACAAAGCAAGTTCCAGAACAGCAAGGGCCCTTACACAGAGAAACCCAGTCTCAAAAACACCAAAAAGAAGCCAGGCAGTGGTGGTGAATGCGTTTAATCCCAGCACTTGGGAGGCAGACGGATGTCAGTGAGTTCGAGGCCAGCCTGGTCGACAAAGTGAGTTCCAGGATACTCAAGACAGCTACACAGACCCCTCCCTCCCCTGCCAAAAGAATGCAATGGTGCTCTTTTAATTTCTTTTTTCTTGAATTTTTCTGTGTAGCCCTTGCTGTAGTGATACTCCCCTTGTAGATCAGGCTGGCCTCAAAAATCCCAGGCCTCTGGTTGCTGGCCATCTGTTGCTGGGGATGGTGCTTTGTAGAGTGCTATGTATACCCTGTGAGACTCTCTGAGAAAACTAATTTTTAATTTGAGAGTAGTTCTAAAATGGAGATTGCTTCTGAGCTAGGGATGGAGGGAGCCATACGTATGTCCACTTCTATCACCTCTGAGACGCCATCTGACCCAGACCTGAGCAGGCCTTCTAAAACTGCCACAATCTCTGTGAGTTCATGTGTGGGGGCCCTGCTATATTTAGGAGGCCTTGTTGTTTCTTCTTCTGCATGGTTTCCTGAGCCCTGAGGAGCTAGATTTGGTGGAGACATCACTTTTAGGACTAAACGTCCTAAGGTCTCTCACGCTGTGCATTATCCAGCTGTGGATATTTGTTCCCATCAACTAATGCACATACCACGTGTAGGGAAAATAGTGATAGACATAGATAAATAAACAACCCCTTTTCATATATTCATTTTTTTCTTCTACACTGTTTGGCTTATTTTTTGACGTTTTTCTGTTTGACAGTTTGGACCTTGAATCGAATCCCTTCATTATTATACTTTCTGATTGCTAAGAATTTCTAAGTCCTTTTGTTTTGTTTTTGTCCTAAAACTTGCTTTGGCTACCAGGCTGGCCTCAAACTCAGAGATTTGTCTGCCTCTGCCTCCTGAGCACTATTGAGGGTCTTTTGTTAACATTCCAGGGCCACTGTGTTTCACAGAATGTCTGTTAGCAGGCATAGTATAAGCTACTAAATATCTTATTTTAAAGTTTTTCATGACATTATTTTACAGAGGAGGCATTCATGAAGAGGGAAGGTTGGGGGATTATATTGATTTCATTCGTCAGTCTCAGGCTGTGGCAGATTTCAGGAGCCTCTTGACAAATGTCTTTTTTTTTTTCTGAGACAAGATTTCTCTGTAGTTTTTGTGCCTGTCCTAGAACTAGCTCTTGTAGACCAGGCTGGCCTCGAGCTCACAGAGATCTGCCTGCCTCTGCCTCCCGAGTGCTGGGATTAAAGGCGTGCACCACCACGGCCTGGCTCAAATAGTGGTTCCTAAAAGCAGTAACCAGTCACAAGGAGGATCAGAGTACCCGGCTCTGAGGGGCCTTATTGTTCTCTTGAGGCCCAAAGTGGCTCAAGGACTTTAGATCAAGGACCCCCACTTTTCCTGCAGGCCATTCATTTGACCTCAGTCCAAAGCTGCACCTAACTTCAGTTACAGCTTTTCAGACCCCTGTTGTTTCCCTGTCCTCTACGTGACAGGGTTGAGTGACATGTATATGTTGATTGTCTATACTAAGCTTGTTGAACAGAGCCAACTAACCAACTTGCAAAGAAGGTATTTTGCCCAGGCAGCAGAATGTCCCACAACCCATTGTAGAGGGAGGGGAGGAACTGGGTTTTACATCACAACCAGGAAAGTGATGACAGGTGAGGTCATAGGTGACCCTGAGAACACAGAGGGAGGGACCGGAAATCTCTACCTGCCCGATCCCGTAAAGCCTTGTGGTGGTTCTTGACCGTTGGCTGAAAACTGGTACTGGGGTCTCAAGGCGAGTTTACATGGGGGCGGCCTGGGGAAGTCAGCAGCGCAGTGGGGGAACCGCAGCCCGGCGGCCCTGGAACCTCCCAGGTCAGAGGAGCTGCGGGGCTGGGACCCAGGAGGGAAGGGCCCAGGGATGCAAGCAATTTCTCTGAGGTTTATAAGGAAGCCAGCTCCGAAAATCTGCTGCGGATGTCTTCTCTTGTCGGTAAATTTAGATAATGAGCACTGGACTAATCCTCATTTTTTGTTGGTTTTTATTTTCTATTTTTTTTTTGGCTGTTTTTCTGTTTGACAGTTTGGACCTTGAATCGAATCCCTTCATTATTATACTTTCTGATTGCTAAGAATTTCTAAGTCCTTTTGTTTTGTTTTTGTCCTAAAACTTGCTCTGGCTACCAGGCTGACCTCAAACTCAGAGATCTGTCTGCCTCTGCCTCCAGAGAGCTGTCAAGGGAGGGACAGGAAGTCTCATTACTTGCATGACCCAGGACCAGAAATCCCGCCATTCCTTGCATGACCTGGGAAAGACACATGGTTCTGTACCTTAGGCAGAGGACTGGGACTGGGATCTCATGGCGAGTTTACATGGCTGCCCCATGGGGCAACCTGGGAAAGTCACCAGTCAGCAGAAAATCACACAGGTCTACATTAATTATAAACTGATTGGCCCATTAGCTCAGGCTTTTTATTAACTCTTATAATTTATATTAACCCATTATTCTTATCTATGTTAGCCACATGGCTCAGTACCTTTTTCAGCAGGGCAGGTCACATCTTCCTTTAGGGAGCGGGGCCCCTTGTTCCGGCCGCCCGGCTAGCTTACAACCGAAATAATCACACAGAAACTGTATTAATTAAGACACTGCTTGGCCATTAGCTCTAGCCTCCTATTGGCTAACTCTCACATCTTGATTTAACCCATTTCTATTAAACTGTGATCACCACAAGGTCGTGGCTAATGGGAGAAGATTTAGCATGTCTGACCTGGCAGCTCCATGGCAGCTCTCTCTTTGCTTTCTTCCTCCCAGAATTCAGTTATGTCTTCTCTGCCTACCTAAGTTCTGCCCTATCAGGCCAATCAGTTTCTTTATTGATTAACCAATGAAAGCAACACATAAACAGAAGGATCTCCTACACCATTTCCCCTTTTCTGTTTAAAAAGGAAAGGAAGGCTTTAACTTTAACATAGTAAAATTAACAAAACAGTTATCAAGCAAGAATTACAGTTACAATATTTATATCTACTTTATCTTTTATCATAACTAAGGAAAACTATATAACTATAAATTCTTCAACTCCATCAAAGACTTCAGAAGGATATAATATTAACTATGTAAATTGGAAGTGCATTATAAACAACTTCCAAAACTCTAGAATTTTTTTTTTTTTGAGACAGGGTTTCTCTGTGGCTTTGGAGCCTGTCCTGGAACTAGCCCTTGTACAACAGGATAGTCTTGAACTCTCAGAGATCCGCATGCCTCTGTCTCCCGAGTGCTGGGATTAAAGGCGTGCACCACCACCACCCGGCTCAAAACTCTAGAATTGACAGAGACATCTCACTTCTTGAACATTAACCCAAAGTTCTTCTGTATCGTTGGCGCATCCATCTTCAGCCTACAGGCCCATAGTATCCAGCAGACTTTTCCAAGATGCAGGAAAATTCAAAGACAGTTCAGTCACTTTCTTCTGTATCCTGAAGAATGTCTCGCAGACTCTTTCATGAAGCAGGAACCCTGAAGGATCATCTCACCTTTAAGTTCAGCAGTCATTTCTCTGCAGGTCATGCATGTCTAGTGAAGCAGTCCAGGCAAGAGCAGCTTCTTGCCAAAATGGCTAACCAACTCCATAAGGAGCCTCTTCGATGCCCATCTTCTTCAGGAAGTAGCTTGGTGATGCCAGGAGCAGACATGTCTCATTGTCATGAAAAGTCCTAAGTTATTAAAACATTTTAAGTGCCATATTCTGTAGTCTTTGAAAGATATGAAGAATGCCTATAACTGAAATATATCTCTATATATCTAGAAAATCTAACTAACATGGCTACAAGCTTGACTATTATCGATGATTATCCATTAACAACCTATATTTCCTAATTATACATTACATTTTTAAATGAACTGCACAATCACAATACCTTAATCAAGATCAGAAATACATATACATATAACAAAATTGACCTTAAATTTGTATCAATAAATCAAGATTTATGCCAATGCAAATTATTCATCTCTATATCAAGCCTGGTCTACAAGAGCTAGTTCCAGGACAGGCACCAAAGCTACAGAGTAAACCCTGTCTTGAGATGAAAAAATAAATAAATAAAAAATAAAAATAAAAATAAAATAAAATCTGAGTCCTGACCAGAAAGAATTGATTCTTACCAGCTCTCTTAAGCTTGTTTAATACAGTTTGCTGAATTATTTTATATGCAGAAAAGTTTCCCCAAGGAGCAAAATCATTTAGTGTTCATAGGGTAAAGAGGGGGATGTTACAGGTTTTAGATGAGATATAGTGAGGCGCCACATGGTGTGATGACTAGCCTGTTGCTCATCTATCTTTCCTCCAAGCTCCCCAAAGGACATAAGTTTCCTGGCAGGTTAGTAATGTGGCACAGGATACACATCAAGGTAAGGTCATTGATAACTCTTCTCTCCCACTAGCTTACACTGCACCTTTTGGTACTGTGCATGCTACCATCAGGTATAGTTTGTTAGGTACAGTGTTCATCTTAGTGGTCTGCTGTCTTCTTGCCTCTATGTTTTCAGATTACAACATAAACTGATTTAGAGCATGCTTGGTTTAAGGCTTATTTCAAAGATTATCAAATCTGAGTTTCTCATATAATATTATTTTTGAAGTTGAGAGTAGTATTTTTTACAATTTGGAATAAGTTGCTCTCTGACCTATATTAACACCTTCAGTTTTTTCCCTTTCTTCTTTTCTAAGTAACACCTGATGCACTGTACTGAGTTAGTGTGGACTGAGTGGACACCCATGTCCCTATCCTAAGGAGATTGGAATATTTCCAGTTTTCCCATGTAGTAAATTGCAGGGTTTAGGTTTGTGGCTTTTAGTTTTTATTAGTCTGATGTGTGTTCCTCCTATTCCCAGATTCCTTAAATATTTGATAATGGGCAAATGTGAAATTCTCCACAGGCCTTCTTTTATGGATATACTAACATGATCACATTCCTTCTTTCAGAGTCTAGATAATTACTGTGTGAGATTGATGGGTCTGTACATGCCGAAACAATCTTGCATCCCCTTGCTTTGGTAGGCAATAGGGTGGTTCACATTCATGGCTTCTGTAGGCTCCAAAGGGATTTCTCCTGTTTGCACTAGCTTGCATTCCCATCATGATTTAGAGTAGGAACCATTTTGCCATTTCCTCAGCTGCATTTGTGGACCACTGCACTGCTTTTCCTTGCTTTATTGATGCATGGCCTTATTATGTATTTTTTCTGACCTGGAACTCACTGTGTAGACCAGCCTGGCATGGAGTCTAAGGGATTCATTTGCCTCTTTCTCTGGTGAGGATGAGGATGCATTAAAGGCATTCCCACCACGCCTGGTTCCATCACGGGTTTTCTTAATATTGGCCATTCATTCTGATCACAGTGAGAAGCACTAAGAGTTGGTTTTAATTTGCAGTGTCATAACTAAGGATGATAAGTACTTAATGTATATTATGTTTAATATATATTTTGGGTCTTTGCAGAGATGGCTTAGCTGTTTAGAGCACTTGTTGCTCCTATAGATGACAGTATTTCCCAGTTCCCACTTCATGGCTCTCTCTTGTCCATAAGTCTGTGTCCAGGGAATCAGTTTCCCTCTCCTGCCCTCTGGAAACAATGGACATTCATGTGTTTCTCATATACACATGCAGACAAAACATGTATGTACATAAAATAAAAAAGTAATTGTTTTTAAAATTAAAAACTTAAATATTTCTCTCTATATGTATGTATGTTTCTGCTTTCTTGTGGTTTTTGTTTTGAAACCTTTGTCTGATTTTGGATTATGCATTTCTTTTGTATTAGATGGTTTAGAATTCATGTCCTTGCATTAGTAGCTGTTTGTTCACCCTAGGTATTAACCCCTTTTGTGAAGAAAACCTGCCAAGTATTTATTTCATGCTCATAGCTACCATTCATTCTTCAGATACTTTCTGAACTTCATATTCCATTAAATCTCTTTGTCGTCGCCATGGTTATTTTCCTGTCCCCTTGGGTTGTCTTCAGACAGCGTTTGCTTATTTTTGAATCATTAAGCATATAATCATGTTTTCATGCAGGACTCTCAGCATTTCAAGCTTTCCAGGAATACCTTTCATCTAGTTTGAATTGATTTCTGTGTAGGGTGAGAGATAGGGATCTAATGACATTCTTTCTGCATGTGAACAAATGTTTTGCTAGCACAGACTGTTCCAAGGGTTCTCTATTTTCCTAGGTTCATTTGTGACACATTTGTCCTAGGTTTGGTCTCTACTATGTGTCTTTATTCTGGGCTGTGTCTTCTGCTTCCTTTTCTACATGTTTCTTCATATCGAGGACCTTGTCTTTGTTCCTGTGACTCTGTATAGTTGTGATTTTCCTTTGTCCATATATACTTTTCTGAAGAATGTCAGTATTTGTATGATGAGGATTGCATCAGTTCTGTTTCTTGCTCTTAATAATAAAGCTCTTTGAGCTGGTGGTGGTGGCACATGCCTTTAATCCCAGCACTTAATAGGCAGATGCAGGCAGATCTCTATGAGTTCGAGGCCAGCCTGGTCTACAACAACTAGTTCCAGGACAGGCTCTAAAGCTACAAAGAGACCCTGTCTCGAAAAGCCAAATAATAATAATAATAATAATAATAATAATAATAATAATAATAATAAAGCCTTTGGACTGGAGAGATGGTTCACTGGTTAAGAGCACTGATTGCTCTTCGACAGGACCCAGGTTCAATTCCCAGCTTCCAAGAGACAGCTCAAAACTATCTGCAACTCCAAAATCTAACACTCTCAGGTAGACATGCATGTAGGCAAAACACCAATGTGCATGAAATAAAAGTAAATTATAAAAAATAACAGCCTTTAGCCATGCTGTTTGCTGTAGAGTGTGTGTAAGTTTTTCCTCATTGCCTTAAAATTTCCCACAGAGAAATAATCTACCTTATTTTTTAGACTTATTCCTAGATCGTTTGGAAACAAATCTGTGTGGTTGGTTCTCTATTTCTTAATTGTCATTGTTGATAAATAGGAAATGTAATGATTTTTCGGTATGTGAATTGTGTTTTTCTATTATACTTAGTGTACCTATCAATGGTATCTTTGTGGCATTTCCTATATGACTCATCATCATTAAAATGGAGTTTGACATCTTGCTTTCCTGATTCTCCTTTTATTGTTGTTGTTGTTTTGCTTTTTTTTTTTTTTTTTGAGACAAGGTTTCTCTGTAGCTTTGGAGCCTGTCCTGGAACTAGCTCTTGTAGACCAGGCTGGTCTCGAACTCACAGAGATCCGCCTGCCTCTGCCTCACGAGTGCTGGAATTAAAGGTGTGCGCCACCACCACCTGGCCTAATTCTCCTTTCTATCCTTTGTCTTAATCAGATTTCTCTAGCCTACTCTTATGTCTCTTAGTCCAAAAGAAGAGCACAAGTGTTTTCCTCTCCTCACAGTCTTCCTGCTAATGCTGCTCATTTTTTTCTCTGAACTGTACTGTAGGCCTATATGTGACACACATGATCTTTTTTCCTTCCCTAATTCTTGTAGGTTAAATTACTAACTTCTCTCTAGCTAGGAATAGTGTTTGATACAAAGAAGGAAAGAGAAATGGTGGTTTGCTGGTTTTGTGACTTGTACATGGTCTGTATTCCCTTGCTCTCCTATTCATCTGTTTCATATGTAAAATGTCTTATTTCCTGTGTTCTCATGCATAATTTCTGTGATTTTTGGATGTATAATTTGCCTCTGGTTAGGATCTGCACTGCTGCTTGAGTGCATGGCCTATGTTATTACACAGTTTTCTTCCAGAATGCTTCCTTCTCTGTGAGCTGTAAGAGCCAATGTTTCTGAATGCAATACAGTTATTTTCTTTCCCCGCTTTAAAAATGTCCTTCCCTGCTCTCCTGTCTGTAGGAATGGTGGCAGGACCTCTGCTATCTTCCTGGTGTTTCAATCTTTTTATGTGTGTTGGTATTGTCCATTACAGTTGCATTAATTTTAGGTTCATGTTTTGACACCTTGATGTGAAATGTCAAGAAGAGCTCTGGTGTTCCTGAGACAGAAACTCAGAGAAGAGCAACGGGAAGAATGGATGCTTCTTCTGCAAATGCATCTCAGGTCAGTGTCATGTCTACATTTCTTTGGAAATCGTTTTTATTATTGAAACCATGCGAGCCCTTATTCTCTGCCTGTGGTAATATTATGTAAAGTGGTTATTTCTTATGATACCTTTTTCTTCTTTTCTCTGACAATCAAGATTACGTCTTTTAGTCTTGTCCCCTACACAGCAGAGCCTTGTCTCCAGTGAATCCTCCCTTGATTATCACTACGAGGACATAGGTTTTATATACCTGCAATTTGGAAAGTGGTTCCATTGTGAATGATGATTAAAGAAATGTAATGACAGCCACTTCTTTTTTTTGTATTCTTTTCCATTCAAAAACATAATTAAATAAATAAAATTTTTACATTTCTTCCCCTTCTCCCGGTCCCCTCCCTGACAGCCACTTCTTAAATTGGCTGGAATTGTGTTTGTTTCTCAGTATATTTTCAGGAACTAAGTTCTTATGTGTCACATTTATTACATTTCAGCAATGCTCAGCCTTCCAGAACCAAGCTTATAAAAGTTGACATGGAAACACATGAAATTTCTATTGGCATCACACAATTTGAAAAGAAGCAGAATTAGAAGAGTCTCACTCACTTGATTCCCAATACTAACTAACTATATCAGTGCCCTAGCGGATGGAAGGAATACATGGATTGCTCCTGTCATACAATGATGGTTTTTATGAGGTGACGCAGATTACATTATACTGGTTGCTCTCTTTGACAGCTGGTATCACATAGAGATGATGCACATCTGTGTTTGTTCCTTGTGTGAATTGCTGCTCATATCATGTTCTTGACTCCATTGTTCAGTGATAAATTCTCAATAGACAGATCAGAATTTTCTCTTTGTCTTTTATTTGTCAGACAGGGTGAAAGCAGGCACTTGTATCATGTGGGAAGTATTAATTAGTACAAGTCTTCTAGAGGTTGACTGGTTGTTGTGCATAAGCAATCACTTTTCAAGCAGAAACTAGGTTCCTCTAATCTTCTTTAGGAGACGGAAGGCTCCCTCCACATTATGTTCTTCCTTTCCCTGATGGTACTCTATTTCAGAGGTAGAGATTCAGAAGAGAGGTAGTCCCCAGGTTTACATTTCTGGTACACATTCATGACAGAGCCAGTGTATAACCTTGCATGTTCTGTTTTGTGAAAAATAAAGGAAGAATCATAAATGATATTTATTTATGTAATCTAAAATCATGTGAGAAGATTGAGCTCAAATAGTGAAGTAACAAGTTTCAGATTTTCAATTGAGCCAATCTCATGGGCAATAATATATTCCAAATTAATGAAGAGTCAATAAAGTCTCATCTGATTTAATGCATTCACTTCAATCACAGAAAATCTTTCTACTTCATCTGGTTGCATGTCATAGGCCATTTTGCTACACATATATTTTTTTCTAACTAGTGTGTAAAATCAGCCTATGGGATTTCTGAAATTGTTAATCATCTATACTGGTTTCAGAAAAATTTATATGTAATGTTAATGCTGTCTGATGTTGATTTTTCTCTTTACTTTATGGTTGTCTCATGAAATGACTTTATAAAAAAGAAATAAAAGTGAATTTTAAAAAACAAAAAAAGGGCATTACTGCTGTGAGGTATTGTGGAGGAGGTTTATCATACATAAATAGAAGAGCATACTCAGAGGCAGAGATGTCTGGGAGAGTCCAGAGTGGACTATGACTGGGCTGATATGTGGGGGATGGAGGTAGGGAGAGTCAGGAGACCAAGAGACCAGGAGGGTAAAGGGTAAAAAGAATGAAAAAGAACCGACATAATCAAGCTGGATGTATTATATCCAGAAGGACAACCGAGGGTTGGAGAAATTTAAGTTTGGGGTTGGGGTATGCCAGCTACACCCTGTTAACAGGTAGGGACTGAGGGATCTAGGGATTCTGGTAGCCAGTATCTGGTTTGGTATGATTTTTTTTTATTTTTATTGAGCTCTACATTTTTCTCTGCTCCCCTCCCTGCCTCTCCCCTCTTTCCTTCAACCCTCCCCCAAGGTCCCTATGCTCACAATTTACTTAGGAGATCTTGTCTTTTTATACTTTCTACTTCCCATGTAGATTAGATCTATGTAAGTCTCTCTTAGTGTCCGCATTGTTGTCTAGGTTCTCTGGGATTGTGGTTTGTAGGCTGGTTTTCTTTGTTTTATGTTTAAAAACCACCTATGAGTGAGTACATGTGATAATTGTCTTTCTGTGTCTGGGTTACCTCACTCAAAATAATGCTTTCTAGTTCCATCCATTTTCCTGCAAAATTCAAGCTGGTGTTATTTTTTTCTGCTGTGTAGTACTCCACTGCGTTAATGTACCACTTTTTTTTTTTTTAATCCATTCTTTGGTCTAGGGGCGTTTAGGTTGTTTCCAGGTTCTGGCTATGACAAACAAAGCTGCTATGAACATAGTTGAGCACATGTCCTTGTGGCACAATTGAGTATCCTTTGGATATACACCCAAAAGTGGTATTACTAGGTCTTAAGGAAGATTGTTTCCTAATTTTCTGAGAAATCGCCACACTGACATCCATAGGGGTTGCACCAGTTTGTATTCCCACCAGCAATGCAGAAGTGTTCCCTTTTCCCCACAACCTCTCCAGCATAAGTTGTCATCAGCGTTTTTGATTTTGGCCATTCTTATAGGTGTGAGATGGAATCTCAGAGTTGTTTTGATTTGCATTTCTCTGATGACTAAGGATATTGAACATTTCCTTAAGTGTCTTTCAACCATTTTAGATTCCTCTGTTGAGAGTTCTCTGTTTAGGTCTGTACTCCATTTTTTTTTATTGGATTATGTGATCTTTTGATGTCCAATTTCTTGAGTTCTTTGTATATTTTGGAGGTCAGACCTCTGTCTGATGTGGGGTTAGTGAAGATCTTTTCCCATTCTGTAGGCCATTGTTTTGTCTTGTTGACTGTGTCCTTTGCTTTACAGAAGCTTTTCAGTTTCAGGAGGTCCCATTTATTAATTGTTTCTCTCAGTGTCTGTGCTGCTGGGGTTCTATTTAGGAAGTGGTACCCTGTGCCAATGTGTTCAAGTGTACTTCCCACTTTCTCTTCTATAAGGTTCAGTGTGACTGGCTTTATATTGAGGTCTTTGATCCATTTGGATTTGAGTTTTGTACACGGTGATAGATACGGGTCTATTTTCATTTTTCTACATGTTGATATCCAGTTATGCCAGCACCACTTGTTAAATATGCTTTCTTTTTTCCATTTGATATTTTTTGCTTCTTTATCAAATATCAGGTGTTCAAAGATCTGTGGATTGGTATCCGGGTCTTCTATTTGGTTCCATTGGTCCTCCTGTCTGTTCTTATGCCAGCTTTGGTATGATTAATAGGCACCCCAGTTATCCTTTTATCCTAGGTTTGAGCCCTAACAACAACCTCGCAGTGATGCTTGGAATGCCTTATGTAGTACTGATGTTAAGTTCCTTAGGGTTTAAAAAAACAAAACTCTGACCTTTAATTCATCTTTCAATTCTGCCTCTTACATGTACCTCTTTGTTCTGCCTAGGATGCAGCAGTTACTGGGGCCTGAGCATCTGAACTGAGCATTTTAGAGTAGAGTTGGGTGAAACCCATATCATTGGTTTGGTGTTCATATTTGAGCAAGGCTGACAGTTGTAGAATTTGGAAGCACAGTTTTACTCCTCATAACTTTTCCATCTGAAATGTGACACTATCCTGTTTGATGTCAACATATTCTCTATAATAGCACAGTCCTGTATCTAGACCTCAAATGTGTACCTTATTCCCATCAACTTTGCTGACTGTGAGGTCATTATGTCACCTTGTTTTCCCAGAGATAGTAAATACAGCATAAAGGAAGACTTCTAGAAAGTATCTTTCACTAAAAGTAACTTAATTTTTATTTTCAGTATGAGGATGTTTTCCTAGTGTTCTAGTGCCATGAAGAAACACCCTGATCATGATTACTCTCATAAAAGAAAGCATTTAATTGGGGGCTGGCTTACAGCTTCAGAGATTCCTTCATCAACGTGGCAGGAAGCATGGTATCAGGCAGGCAGACATGGTGTTGGAAAAGAAGCTGCAGGCAGCAGGAAGAGTGAGAGACTCTGGGCTTGGAAAGGCCTTTTTAAAACCTCAAAGTCCACCCCCAGTGATACAATTCATTCAATAAGGCCACACCTCCTAATTCTTTTAAATAGTGGTACTCCTCGGTGACCAAGTATTCAGTCTATTAGCCAAAGGGGGCTATTCTCGAACCACCACAGATGTAATTGCCTGAATGTGTGCATGAGTGCAGTGTTGCCTCTTGCCCATAGAATTCAGAAGAGAGATTGGATCCCATGGAAATGGAATTAAATCCTGTTGTGTGGTGCCATGTTGGTGCTGGGAACCAAACTTGGCTCCTCTGAAAGAACAATCAGTGACCTTACCTGCTGAACCATATCTGCAGCACTTCTAGTAAACCTTTATGTTTCAATAGTTATCACGCTTCCTCTTGATCACAACAGTGTCTGTAATTCCTTAGGTCTCTTTTCTCTAAGAAAGCATTCTGCCCACAGCACATGGTAAATGTAATTTTCCATTACAGGGTCTGTTGACTTTCCGGGATGTAGCTGTGGACCTCTCACAGGAAGAATGGGAAAGTCTGGACTCTGCTCAGAGGGCTTTGTACATGGATGTGATGCTAGAGAATTATAATAATCTGGTCTTTGTCAGTAAGAATGCTCTTCTTCTTCTTCAATTCCTGACCCATCCTTTGTATTTACCTAATTTATATGTATGTAAACTCAGATTTCTAATTACTTTATGGTATTTCCTTTGCACTGGTCAGTCTTCTCTTTAAGAGTAACCCAGGGTTTATTATACATGACATCTCAGCCTTCTTAACTCCTTCATATTGAAAACTTCAAAGTTCAAATATCAATTGAATATTCAGAGCAAGTAAATGCATTGCTGGATACTTAGTACTTAAAATATTTTATTTTACATTGCATTAAACTAGACAAGTATTTTGATAGGAAAAGAAGACTTTTAAAATACAGTGGTATTGATGATGAACAACCTTTTTCCTTAAATGGGAGTGTCTATATTTTGGCTTGGCAGAAGATGATCAGGTTCTTTCTTTTTCTTTCTATTTTTTTTTTTTTGAGACAGAGTTTTTCTGCAGCTTTAGAGCCTATCCTGGAACTAGTTCTTGTTGACCAGGCTGACCACAAACTCACAGACATCTGCCTGTCTCAGTCTCCTGAATGCTGGGATTAAAGACATGCGCCACCACTGCCCGGCTTCCTTCTTTTTTTTCTTTTTTTTTCGAGGCAGCGTTTCTCTGTTTAACAGCCCTGGCTGGCCTGACACTTGCTCTATACACCAGAGCTGACTTTGAATTCTCAGAGATCCGTCTGACTCTGCCTCCCGAGTGCTGGGATTAAAGGCAAATGCCACCATCGACTGGCAATCTAGTTCCTTCTTAGTCAGCCTGCTTTACAGAGTAGGTTCATAGCCAACCAAGTCTACACAGTATAATTTTTTTTTATTGGTGTTCTGAGACAGGGTTTCTCTGTAGCTTTGGAGCCTGTCCTGGAACTGGAGCTCTTGTAGACCAGGCTGGTCTCGAACTCACAGAGATCCGCCTGCCTCTGCCTTCCAAGTACTGCGATTAAAGGCCTGTGCCACCACCACTCGGCCTACATTATGAGTGTAGTTTTGTTGTTTGTTTGTTTTTTCAGATATGGTTTCCCTGTGTAGCCCTTGCTGTCCTGGAGCTTCTTCTGTAGACCAGGCTGGCCTCAAACTCCCAGAGATCCACTGCCTGAGAAATATTCTACATATGATCGATTGTTTAGGGAGCTCCTTTCCTGAAGGGTGTCTTTTTCTTCATCACCAACTTGTCAACCTACTGTAAAATATGCAGTTTCAGTAAGAATGAGCTGGCCATTAGGAATCCTCACAATGTGATGGAGATCAGATTGGAGGTTCTTCTGAGCATCCATACAATGATCATGAAGCACAAAAGCCTCCACAAGCTTTCTTGTCTTAAAGAACTTATAAGGGAGATATCTGTTATTGAATTGTTTGCTCATGCATCAATCCTTATTATGCCTCATTGTGTTAATTTGCCAGAGAACCATTGCAAGCGTAAGTACGGGAAGGTCCTGGATCAAGGCTCAAAGCGTATTGTCCATCATCATGTGACTATCCAAGAGAAGTCTTATGAGTGTACTGACCTTGGCAAAAATCTTCATGAATCTTCCCAATGCACACCGTATGACACAAGTGATTCTGCAGAAAACTACAAAAACTACGCATGTGCTAACCACAGGGATGCTGCTACTGAATCATCCCACCTAGGGAGTCATAAGAGCATGCAGTCTGAGAGGAACCCTGCAAACATAAAGACTGTGGCAATTCTTTAAACTTGTCTTCCACCATTAGTCAAAATGAAAGAGTCCAGACTGGAAAGAACACAAATATTCAGAGGATGATAAATCTTTTGACTCTAAACCCGTGCTACAGCAGATCTGTAATGATGGGAAACCACACCAATGCAGAATATGTAGGAAATGCTTCTGGACCCACTCAGGCCTCAGGAGACATGAGATAAGTCATACTGGAGAGAAACCTTACAAGTGTAGGCTATGTGGTATGTGCTTTGGTAATTCAAGAGCTTTCAAAAGGCATCATTACAGAATCCACTCTGCAGAAAAACCTTACCAATGTAACAAGTGTGGGAAAGCCTTCTGTAGCTACTCATACCTTAGAAATCACCAGAAAATTCTTGAAGAGAGGCCTTATGAATGTAAGCAATGTTGTAGTTCCTTCTGTACTTGGTCACGTCTTGAAAACCATTACAGAACCCATAACAGAGAGAAAACTTACAAATGCAGTGAGTGTGGCGAATCCCTTTACACCTCAGAAAGTCTTATAAGACATCAGAGCATTCATGCTGCAGAGAAAGCTTATGAATGTAAAGAATGTGGAAAGTGCTTTTATGGGTTGTATCAGCTGAAGAACCATTACAGAACCCATGTCAGAGAGAGACCTTACACTTGTAATGATTGTGGCAAGTGCTTTATCCACCTGCAACATCTAAGAACCCATCAGAAAGTTCATAAAAGGGAGAAACCTTACAAATGTAATGAGTGTGACAAATCCTTTGCCCAGAAAAGCAGGCTTATAATCCACCGGAGATTTCATACGGGAGAGAGACCTTACAAATGTAATGAGTGTGAGAAAACCTTTATCCAGAAAAACCATCTTAGATCTCATCAGAGAATACATACAAGAGAGAGACCATACAAGTGTAATGATTGTGGCAAGTGCTTTATCCATCTGCATCATCTAAGAAAACATCAGAAAGTTCATACAGGAGAGAAATCTTACAAATGTAGTGAGTGTGACAAATCCTTTGTCAAGAAAGGCAGCCTTAGAATCCACCAGAGAATTCATATGGGAGAGAAGCCTTACAACTGTAGTGAATGTGGCAAAGCCTTTACCTGCCTCTCTGGTCTTAGAAGTCATCAGAGAGTTCATACTAGGGAGAAAAGCGTCCCTGGTCAGTGATGCGCATGTGCTTTATTCAGGGCTTTCTCCTTAAAAGCACAGCAGGTTCCTCTGAAGAGAATCATTGTGAACATGAGGAGCTTGTGACAGCCTTTATGGAATGTTCCAATCCAGCAAACCTCAGGAGATTATCCTGAGGAAAACTCTGAAAATTTGAAACTGGGGGAAAACCTGTGGCGAAGTTATTTTACCTGTTCAACTTTAAAAGCTTCATAATGAAGGCAAAACGGAGAAGCCTGGAGAATGGGCTGTTGTCTGTCAGTTTTCTAGAAACTGATACATTCCATCCTGAAGGAAGCTGATTAAGAGACAAAAGAAGTACCACTAAATTTCTTCAGGAAATCCCTGAAATTGTGCAGATTCAGTAGGCATAACGCTGTTGAAGAAACTCAGAGTACTCATGATGCCTAGAAGTCTCTATAACCAGCTGAGCCACCAAAAACAAGACACTGTCCACCTTGTAGATATGGCTGCAGGCTTTCAGTATGCTTCAGGTTTCTAACTCCATGAGATGGATCCCATTAAAGGTGGGTTTTCATGGTGTCAGCTTTCTTTGTGCCTCTTATGCTCATGTAAGTAACCGGGATATTATTCATTGGTCACAAAGTTTGGCCTCAGTGCTTGATATAATCCTTTTTTTTCTTTTGGCTTTTTGAGACAGGATTTCTTTGTGTAGCCTTGGCTGTTTGTCACTTATTGTGGCCTCAGTATTATGTAGCCTCCACCAGAGGCCTGTCAGTTGTCCAGAACTAGGCTCATGAAAGTACACATGTATGTACTCCTTGCTAGAAATCTGAGAAATATATTGAAACAATTAGAGACTTACTCTGTCTTTGAGCCAATTAGTAAAGATTTAACTCTCTAGTGAGCAATGAAGGTGGCAGATTTGTGTGAATTGGCCTTGCCCTAAAATCAGTGCTCTTGTCACAACAGTGAGATATAGTCTGTTGATGCCTGTTATCTTCCCATCTCTGGGAAATTGCTGCTCATATTATTCTTGGTTAGGATACTCAATATTAACTTTCCAAACTACAAAGATCATAATTTTTGCCTTGTCTTTCTCAAAAGTTTTGAGTCTGGGTACCACTGTGTAGCCTGGCTGTCAGGTTATTATGTAGCACTACATCTAACAGGTTACTAAGAATTTTCCTGAGGATGTTGACTCTTCATCACATTTTATGAAGAATGGCCTTTGATGTCTCTCTTCATGATGATTCTCAGGGCTTTGCATTGGAATAATTTAATTTTGTGTGTTTTTGTTTTTGTTTTTTTGACACAGGGTTTCCCTGTGCATTTCCAACCATCCTGGAACTCACTCTATTGACCAGGCTGGGTAGGACCTCGGAGATCCACCTGCCTCTGCCTCCTGAGTCCTGGAATTAAGTGTGTGCACCATCACCACCTGGCTAATTTAAGTTTTTAAAAATGCATATATAAAAACAGGCTCTCACTATCTAGACTTGCCTACTCTGGAAGTCCTTTTGTAAACGAGGCTCCTTTTGAATGACAGAGATCTTCCTACCTTCATCTTCCAAGTACTGGGATTAAAGGTGTACCCTACCATACCTAGGTTTTTAAATATTTTATCAAATGAACTCAAGCTTGGAGCTTCTTCACAAGATTTTTCAATAAGTCTTTGTGCTCTTTCTTTCTTTTTTTTTTTTTAGTTATGAATGCTCGGCCTTAGCTTACGCTTGTCCCACTAGCTTTTTTTTTTTTTAATATTATTGAGCTCTACATTTTCCTCTGCTCCCCTCCCTGCCTCTCCCCTCCCCCAAGGTCCCCATGCTCCCAATTTACTCAGGAGTTCTTGTCTTTTTCTACTTTCTACTTCCCATGTAGATCAATGTAAGTCTCTCTTAGTGTCCTCATTGTTGTCTAAATTCTCTGGGATTGTGGTTTGTAGGCTGGCTTTCTTTGCTTTATGTTTAAAAACCACCTACGAGTGAGTACATGGGATAATTGTCGTTCTGTGTTTGGGTTACCTCACTCAAAATAATGTTTTCTAGCTCCATCCATTTTCCTGCAAAATTCAAGATGTCCTTATCTTTTTCTGCTGTGTAGTACTCCATTGTGTAAATGTACCACATTTTCCTTATCCATTCTTTGGTCGAGGGGCATTTAGGTTGTTTCCAGATTCTGGCTATGACAAACAAAGCTGCTATGAACATAGTTGAGCACATGTCCTTGTGGCACAATTGAGCATCCTTTGGATATATACCCAAAAGTGGTATTACTGAGTCTTGAGGAAGGTTGTTTCCTAATTTTCCTTTGTGCTTTTCCACAATTTTCTTTATTTTAGAACTAATTTCTCTAGTTCTACAATGCCAGGAATGTCTTTATAGGAATTGATTAGAATCTTTGTAGAGGACAAACCCCCTCCTACATTGTCTTCTCAGGTATGAACATGCTAGTTTTTCAGTTTTCACATTTCAGTGGGGATGAGAGTTTTTTCTGCATGCATGTGTGTGCCATGCACTACATGTGTGCCTGGTATCCTTTATTACCATAAAGTATCAGATCCCATAGAACTCATGTTATAGCAGACACTTGTGATTTCCTGAGTAAACTATGGGTAAATGCCCATGAGCAGCATCCTTCTATGGTGTCTGCTTTAGGTGCTGGCTGCCTTGGTTTCCCTCAGTGCTAGACTGTAATTTGTGACATGATA
This sequence comes from Ondatra zibethicus, assembly GCA_004026605.1. Taxonomy (NCBI): domain Eukaryota; kingdom Metazoa; phylum Chordata; class Mammalia; order Rodentia; family Cricetidae; genus Ondatra; species Ondatra zibethicus. The sequence continues at coordinate 59,156 of PVIU01006652.1, forward strand.
CAAACCAATTTCTTCCCCATATTGGGTTTGATATATGTTTTATGTCATCAACAGGAAAGCAACTAGGACATTCACTATTGTATACTTTATTATTCTGTAACCATATGAATATCCTTTGCCATTAAACAGTTGAGTCACTTAGAACCCTTCCAGATTCAGAAGAGCCTTTTTGATTTTAATTCCAATATATGCTGAATGAAGAGCTCAGAAGAACTCAGTACTCCAGTCCATGTAGTTCAAGTTTTATTCTTATAGTTGTTGCTCTCTGCAGGTCAAATCCCAGGAACACAGACTCCTAGAGGTGCAACCATTGCAACTCTCTACATCTGCTGTTATAAATCCACTATCTATGAAAAAAGTGCCATTAATGTTTCTTGTATAATTTATGACTACTGGCTTGTACTGGCTGGTTTTAGGTCAACCTGACACAAGCTAGAGTCATCAGTGAAGGGATTGTTTGGAAGAAGCAAGTGTGGATGCACTTGCCTCAGGGCAGAGATGGCCCATGGTAGGGAGAGGGGTGGGGGCTAACTCTGGTAGTGTTTTGAGTTCAAGTACCTGTGGAGACTGCTGTAGAAAGGCTGCAACAGAAAAATCCCAGACTCACTCAGAGGACCTGGGGCAAGTGGGGAAGCAGCTCTGATGTCTGTGGCTGCAGATGCCACCACCATTGACAGTTACATTGGCTCCAAAGCCAGGTGCTAGTTGCTATCTTGTACTTTCCTACCTCAGGTTGGGCCCCATATGAAGTGTTAATCTAATTGCTCTTGTCAATAAAAAAAACTGGGAGCCTGGGCTGGAGAAATGGCCCAGTGGTTAAGAGCACTGGCTGCTCTTCCAGAGGTCCTGAGTTTAATTCCCAGCAACCACATGGTGGTTCACAACCATATGTAATGAGATCTGGCGCCCTCTTTTGCCTTACAGGCACACATGCAGACAAAACACTGTATACATAATAAATAAATAAATCTTTAAAAAAAAACTGGGAGTCAAATATTGGGGTAAAAACCTGGAAGGTCAGTACTTGGAGCAGCCACCAGTTGCTTCTTACCTCTCTCATTCCTCCATCAAAAAAAAGGGCAAGATCCCTTCTCCATCCCTCCCTATCACTTCCTGTCTCTCTGTATAGTCCTCCAAGACCTCTATGGCTAACTAGTGGCTAGCTCCACCCTCTGTCTCCAAGCAAGCTTTATTTGTAAGAACATAAACAAAACATCATCCCATAAGCCTGGTCTACAAATCAAGTTTCATTTCAAGTAGGCTGCAAATATGATCATACCTATAAATAAACAAATAAATAAGTAAATAAATTTTTAAAAATTTTATTGATTTTTATTGAACTCCACATTTTTCTCTGTTCCCCTCCCTGCCTCTCTCCTCCCTTTCAGCCCTCTCCCAAGGTCCCCATGCTCCCAATTTACTCAAGAGATCTTGTCTTTTTCTACTTCCCATGTAGATTAGATCTATGTATGTCTCTCTTAGCGTCCTCATTGTTGTCTAGGTTCTCTGGGATTGTGATTTGTAGGCTGATAAATAAAATTTAAAGCAATGGAAACCATTGACTATTGCCGTGAAGAACACAGACAACAAAAAGTAAGAAAAACCTTCATTTTTTCATGAAATGTGATGGACCTTTCAACACCCTCAGGAAAATCCTTAATGATGTACAAAACAATGACACAAAATGAAATATGGTTGCACTCAATAGTGCAACCCTGACTCACTAGTTTAAAAAAAGACAGGGAAAAAATAATTTGCAAAGTTACCACTGAGTATTCTAACCCAGTATGATGTGAACATTAATTCTCCTGAGACAAGTAGACAAGTTTCACTGCTGTTGACAGTAAAGACTAAGGAGACATATTACCATCTGCATTTACTCATAAAAACAATGATTTTAGGTCAGGATCGAGCCACATATGCCTGCAATCTTCTCCACTCTCTAGAGAGTTTAAATAATCTTTACTATTAGTATACTAATATAAGTCTGATACTGATAGTATAAGTCTAATTCTACTGTTCCATCAATTTCCCAGAGATTGTAGCAAGGACTTCCAGGTGTTTAAATATGCAGTTTCTTGAAACTGCCTTTGGAAACCAGATAGGCCACTCTAAAGGAGCCCACATAGCACATGAGACCTTACTCAGTAATATAAAAGGATACAGTCCACCCTCTGCAGTAAATAGACATCAATATATTTCAGTGAGCACCAATCATAACTCAAACATTTTCAGAATTTGAGACTGGAATGTTGAGCTCCATGGGTGATGTGAGTTTAAAGAGTTACACCTGACCATCAAAGGAAAAAGAAAGAGAAGATATTGAAAACAAACAGTTTAGAAAACATCATGATGCTGGGTGGTGGTGGTGTATGTCTTTAATCCTAGCACTGGGAGGCAGAGGCAGGCTGATCTCTGAGTTTGAGGCCAGCCTGGTCTATGGAAAAGCCAAAAGGAAACAAAACAACAACAAAAAACACATCGGAAGAAGCAGAGAATTAAAGGCTTACAGGGTTTCAATACCTAGCATTTTTTTTTTTAAAAAAAAAAAGCAGATGATCCTGACCTGGGTGTCATTACCTCAAGAAGCAGCCATTTCTATTGTTAGGTCCTAATTAGCAACAGAAACTCCATTTTGTCCCAATCTGCAATTTTGAGCTGCTACCCACAACTTTCTGAGGCTAGGTTTTCAATACAATGGTGATGCTAATATATCTAAAACTTTTATCTCCTTTGATAAACTAAAATTCATGTAAGCTTCAAGGAATCAGCACCATAAGGCTGGACCCACCTGTCATGGGTCAAATGAAAAAGTTCCAAATGTAATATTTTTCTTTAGGTTCCTGAATTTTAACCTCTGTCCCTAGTCTGATTTCTACTTGACTGACAGACACACTATCCAGGGGCACCTGCAAGCTATCAGCTGCTCAGCTCTGGACCTGCTGATAGCTGATATGAACCAGCCCTGCTGATGTGAATGTTCCCCATCCCCTCACCTGAATCAGCTAATCAGATGTTTATGATTAAAACCCCGGTTGTCCAGTCTTTGACTAGCCTATCAGCCATCTTGGGCCCTGACAACCTATGCCCCAGGTCAGCTGGAAACAGCTACAGAAGAGTACATTGTCCCTGCTCCACCTAAAAAGGCTAAGTTAAAAGGAAACTCCCTGACATAGGGGACAAAATGGCTACCTACAATGCCTATTGATAATGTGAATGGGGACTTTTAGTTGCAATTCTATTAATCTTGCCACGTGTACCCTACCTTCTGTACTCTATCTCCTACTTTATTCAAAGGAGGATCAATGCAGTTAAGCTACTAGTCCTGCGGTCCCAATATGGTCCCCTACAGGACCTGGACCTCTGACATCAAAGATTTGATGACCCACTAGAAAAGGGGAATGTTAGATCCTAGTTAGCAACAGAAACTCATTTTGGTCCCAGACTGCCATTCTGCCGTGAGCTGCTATCTACAATTTCCAGAGACTAGTTTGAAGTTCCCCCAAACCCTTCACATAGGTGTAAACCACAAGCATTCCAAGGCTTTTTGATTGGTGGATCAGAACCACCAAACTACTAAACTCCTTGACAGGCTGAAAATGTGTCACCCTGGAAAGTCCCCAACCTCTTCTCACCATATTACATTATGATTGGATGGGACGCAGGAGCTGTCTCTGTGGTTTCCCGCTTTAAAACCGGCTGTTGTGCCTGCCTGCCTCGGGGACACAGGCCAGAGCCTGAACCGTACCGGCTCCTTGATAGCAGTTTTTCTAGATGAATTGTTGGCTTTCTCAAACTTTGTCTTTTGTGGTGGATTATTCCTGTATTCTCAGATCCTAACACTATCTGTTGCTCTTCTCAGAGTCTGTCCTAGGAATAAATGTCCAGATTTCTTTCCAGTTCATATCAACATGTCTAAAATACTAAGAAAAAAAAGCACTAAATTATGTTAAGGAACATCAATCTACACAAGAAGACACAAACGATAACAAATACTAGAGTCAGTCCAGGAGAAAGAACATTGAGATACAGTGTTAGTGGGAATCCAACTTACTGCAGGCACAATGCAATTTGGCACACAGCTTCTAGAAAATCTGAGGGGAAAGAATAATACATAGAGTGCATGATTTTAATAGGACACTCAGGAAGCAGAGGCAGGCAAACCTATTTGAGTTTAGGCCAGTGTGTTTACATATTAGTGCCAGGCTAGCCATTGCTGTAATTGTATCAGAGTAACATGGTGCGGGATAATTGTCTGTATTCTGTCAATCATGTTTTAAATAAATGCTGATTGGCCAGGCAGGAAGTATAGGTAGGTCAACCAGACAGGAAAGAGAGGCAGGGCGATGAGACCAGGAGAATGCTGGGAAGGAGGAATCCCATTCCTCCTCACTCCTGCCCAGACCACTGAAGAAGCAGGATGTGACCTGACCTGCTGAAAAAGGTACTGAGCCATGTGGCTGACATAGATAAGAATAATGGGCTATATAAGTTACAAGAGCTAATAAGAAGCCTGAGCTAATGGGCCAATCAGTTTGTTACCTAATATAGACCTCTCTGTGTGATTTCTTTGGGGTTAAACGGCTGTGGCAAACGGGCAGGACATAAACCCCAACAAGCAGGCCATCACATTACAGTAACAGAGTAAGGCCCTGTCTCAAGAAACTAAAAATAAAAATAAGACATGGAATGCTAAATGTCACCTTGGTGTATGCCCCTCCCCAACCAGTTTTGAAGTATGATAGTGAACAATAGTGGCAATTCCCTTAAGTAATGATTTTCAACTCTGGTGGAATGTTTTTAGTTCTTGCATGTATAAAATGCAAAAATGCAAGCAAACCCAGAGGACTTGCATAATGAGATTCTCAAAATTGAGAAATAGTCCTTCTTGCTAAACTTGGAGTAAAAATAAGGGTGATCCTAATATGTGTCAGGTGTTTAGCACTGAACTAAAGCCACAGCCTGAAATGTGGCACTTTTCTGATTGCCTTCCATGGATGGAAGGCAAAGGGATTTTCCTTTGATAGTCGTGAGGTTTTCTTTGCTAATAAATCACACAGTTTTGGTGTATGGGATTGAAATTTCAACTATGAGTTGGGGAAGTCTGAAAAAATCCCAGTGCTCATATTCTCTATACTAATTCAGATGGAATCCCTGGTCTGGTGCTGAGATTCAGGTACAGGAGATTTAAAAGTCCCTAGGTGACGTTGTTTTGAGACAGAGTTGCCCTATGTATCCCTGACTGTCCTGGAACTCACTCTGTAGAACAGGCAGGTTTGAACTCTCAGAGATCCACCTGCCTCTGCTTCCTGAATACTGGCATTAAGAGTGTATGCCACCATGCCTGGCTAAAATATGTTTTATTTTGTGTGTATGTGTGTGTACAGCTTTTTTCTTTTTTTGGCCACGTGTACCAGTGAGTTACTGGGGGACTGAACCTAGGCCCTCACACATGCTAGGCAAGCACCTTAACCACTGAGCTACATGCTCAGCATCCCTAGGTGACTCTTACCAAAAGGTAGATGCAGACTCTTTTCTGGAGTGATATTAAACTTTATTAAATCAAACATATATAAAAAACTAATAGGATGGGGTGGTGCCACATGGCCTTTATCCAAGCAGTTGAGAGGCCAAAAGCAGGTGGAATTTAAGACTAGCCTAGACTACAAATAGTCCCAAAACAGCCAGAGCAACATAAGAGACCTTGTTTCAAAAGCAAACCAAAACAAAACATTGCCTGAAGAGGGTTCTGACTGTGCATTGCTGTGGAATAAGCCTTCTGTGCACTGTAAATATGTATTACTGTCATTGGTTTATAAAGAAGCTGACTGTCTGTTAGCTGGACAAGTAGAGGCACAGGTGGGACAGTTAAACACAGAGGACGATGGGCAAAGAAGGGCAGAGTCAGAGGAGACATGGGCAGACTGAGAGGGAGCAAGAGATGCTGGAGGGCAGGTAAAGCCATGAGTCACTCGGAAATATAAAGATTAATAGAAATGGGTTAATTTAGGTTGTAAAAACTAGTTTGTAATAAACCTGAGTTATTAGCCAAACATTTATAATATTAAGTCTCTGTGTTGGTTTTTTGGGAACTGGTGGGCTTGCTTATAGTCCCAGAGGATTAGCATCCATAATCATGGTATGAAACATTACAGAAGGCTGGGGTGAGAGCCAAAGTTACATTTTCAATTTTAATTGCTGAGGCTAAGAGATTCATGAAACAAAAATGCCTCTGATCTGCAAGCCCCTTGCCCAAGAACAGCTAGTTCCTAAACTATCTGTTTCTAAACTGCTGGAAGCTATTGTTTATGGGAGACAACAAGCCACATGTTTTTCAATCCCCTAAACATGTTTGACTCACCTGCACCAATGTGCTTGATCACATGTGGGCGGGAGGTTCACAGGCTGGAGGTGCATCAGGATGTATGCTTGCCCATGATTGGACCTGATGGAAAATGCAATGGATTGTGGGTTTTCCTTCTTAAACTGCACAAACTGTGATTCTGAGCCATTTTCCCAGGAATCTGGGAATGGACCTGGCCAGAGTTCACCCACCTGGCCAGTATTAATTAAAGCTTGTTTGAAATTTGGCTTTGAAGTGTGGTAGTGGTCTTATTCTCTATTGGTGGGATTAACACAGGCATGGCTCTGGAACAGCAGCTGAGACGTTACCTCCTGATCACAAGCACAGGCAGAGAGAGAACACTAACTGGCAGGAGCTTTTGGAACCTCAAAGCCTGCCACCCAAGAGTCACACCCCATGCAACAAGGTCATACCTCATAATCTTTCCAAAACTGGTCATCTAACTGGGCACCAAACATTCAAATACAAGAGCCAATGGGGCCATTCTTATTCAAACCACCACTGTCCATGAGTCCTATCAATGGGTCCAAGGACTATGGTAGTAAAGCCTGGACCAATGGGCACCACCTCTTTCTTACCTGGCTCAGCAGTTACTCTTGCACAGCACCCACTATGCAGTCTGTTTCACTGAGGTTTTCTTTAGGATTGAAGAGATTCACACATGCACATGATCAATGCTGCTATCTCACACCTAAAACCAGAGTACAATGTCTTTCCATACTTCTTTAAATACAAAAGAAAAGTCTCTATGCTCAGGTGACCTTCACAAGGCTAAAAGAAATACTGTCTTCAGGACTCTCACTGCAACTTCAATTCCATTGCCAAGTAATTTATTGTATTCATCATTGGGTCTGAAACAGGAAATATAAACTTTGGTAATACTATGCCAATTTTGAAGTTGGTGTAATGTGCAAAAACATTCTCAAAGAAACCATTCCAGTATTTTATCAAATTCTGTTAAGAATATGCATGCAGGAAGGCATGGTGGTGCACACTTTTAATCTCAGGCAGATCTCTGGGAGTTTGAGGCCAGCCTGTTCTACAAAGTGAGTTGAAGGAAAATCAGGGCTACATGGTGACACCCCACCTCAAAAAAATGCAATTACCCTCTCTTTCCCATGCTGAAATAACATGTGAGATGTTCAGACTTAATGCTAGACCACATGCTCTTCACTTAAGACCATGCAAAGTCATTAAAAGCAACTTTTCTTTATTAAGAAATCCAATTACAGAGCTTGAAAAACATACCTGATGTGATTTTATAACAAAATGCAGTTTACAGGAATTAAGATATGGAAAACAGAATTGTTGGGTCCCTTGAGGACAGGCCTTTGCACTCCCACTTGATCTGTTTTGCACTCTTGTGGTTGGTTGAAAACAGGAACAAAATCAGGAACAATCTGGTGTTTTCAGCAAGGTTTCTAAGGATGTTTACCCCTAAGCCATGTGAGTTATGGTGATGAGCTTCCTGCTTTTGCTGGCTCGGCCTCCCCTGCTGAGGGCTATATATACTGTGTGAGAAAGTAGAATAAAGGCTTGTCTGCAGAACCTGAAGTTGTGCTGTGTGTTAATCCCGATGTCCCTAGCTCAGAAGAACTACAGTTGCCATGCTGGCGCAGCAAGAATTATCATTCAGCATTTACAAAGGACAGACAAAAATGTAAGTTTTGTTGGTGCACACTGTACAAGTTTTCTAAGAACAATTTTGACTTTCCTCTTCTATCTGTTATTTATTTTCTCGACATAGATCTTATGGAGGATGCCCAGGTATTATTTCTGAAGAGAGTGTAATAGTAAAAGTAAAAATGCTGTGGATCCCCAGTGGCTGCAGCGGCAAAAACACAGCAGGTCCCGAGAGCAGCCAGTCCCAGGCAGAGACGGCGCAGTTACCCCCGAGTGGCTGCAGTGGGCCATGAGACCATGCTGCCGGTCCCCGAGCAGAGGCAGCCACTCCATTACAGAGAGTAGTCACGAATTAGCCAGCTTTGCCAAGAGTTTTCAACTAGTATGCTTTCTAGTTTGCCGTTCCTTTGAACCAGGTCTCACTACATAGTCCTGTCTACCCTCAACCTCAGAGCTCTGCCTCTACCTAGTGTTGGAATTAAAGGTGGGCCAAAACCCACACCCAGATCCTAAAATGGTTTCTTGCAAATATTCAGGACATGCCAAGCAGTGGTGGTGCATGTTTTTAATTCCAGCACTTGGGAGGCGGAGGCAGGCAAATCTCTGAGTTCAAAGCAGCCTGGTCTACAGAGAGTTCTAGGACAGCCAAGGCTACACAGAGACTTAGAGAAACAAAAACAAAAAAAAGTTTTCTTTGGGGGGTGTAAACACACCATACCCACCTCATGTGTGAGTGTATTACTACTTCTACTCAAGAAAGCTCATCTGCATATGTGGCACAGTAAAAAGTTTCTTGGGGCATTAATCATTCCTGGCAGAAATGATAATGTTCAAGGAATCTCCCCCACATAAGTACTCCAACAGCACTGAAGTAGAAGAATAAATATACTCACCAGTGAATTGAAGCCAGGCTGATTTCTGAAACACTTCAGCTTGTATTCTCAAGCTCTAAAACCATAAAACAGGGGGTAGCAAGCAAACAAGTGGGACTTTAGTAGTTAGCTGGGAGCTTTTGTTTCCCAAATGACCATGTTCCAGCTGACAAGAGTCACCCTTTGTTGTGCCATTACTAAGGCCAGAAAACCTATTGTGTTTCCACACATTTCCCCTTCCTCAATTGCCTTCTGATGCAGGTAGTAAGGTGAAATTACATTTGGTAATAAGCAGGACACAATTTTTTTTTTCGAGACAGGGTTTCTCTGTGGCTTTGGAGCCTCTCCTGGAACTAGCTCTTGTAGACCAGGCTGGCCTTGAACTCACAAAGATAACGCCTGCCTCTGCTTCCCGAGTGCTGGGATTAAAGGCATGCGCTACCACCGCCCAGCTTACACAAAATGTTTTAAGTAAACCACTAAATAAATCAGTAAATTAGTATCTAATGATAGACCTTTCTACCTTACTTGACTTCACTTTTTGTTTTTCAGCACAGGGTTTCTCTGCATCGTTCTGGCTGTCCCAGAATTGGGTCTGAAGAGCAGGCTGGCCTCGAAATCAGAGACCCACCTGCCCTTGCCTACCAAGTGCTGGGATTAAAGGTATTTTCCACCACAGGCAGGCTCAACTTCAATATTAATGATGCCTTGCTAACAGGGAGTACCAGCTGTCTGTTTCCCCAAAGAAACTCCTTTTTCCAGGGCCAGACAATTAGACAAGTCTCTATTACCTCAGGGGTTTGAAGAAAGTTCCTACTTGCAGGGCTGGAGAGATGGCTCAGTGGTTAAGAGCACTGACTGCTCTTCCAGAGGACCCGGGTTCAATTCCCAGCACCCACATGGCAGCTCACAACTGTCTGAAGATGCAGTTCCAGGGGCTCTGACACTTCACACCAATGCACATAAAATAAAGTTAAATAAACCACAAAAATATTTTAAAAAAAGAGAAAGTTCCTACTTGCTAAAAAATTACTCCTAAAAAAGGGAGTAATTCTTATCTCCGGCAAGAGGAATGAGTGGCTCTTCCAGTAATGTATGACTGTGGAACTAGTGAGCCTGAACTGAGGCTCACTAGTTCCACCCCACCCACAAGCCCTCTTTCCCCCATTCCTCCTGGCAATCCTTCACCTGTCACCACTCATTGCTTTCCCGGGAGAGAGCCTTGCCAGTTTGGAATAACCTTTTCCCTTCTCACCCACAGAGAGGCTATTTTGGTTTCTTTACTGCACCCAGTTTCATTCAACAGCAGCAGGCGGCAGCAAGATGCAATGGTTGCACCTGTAAGTTTCTGTGACCCCAAAACCCTACCCATGGAGAAATAAAACCGAGTCCTAGGGCAATACAGTTGAGTACTTTATCCAACATTTATTACAAATAAGAAGAATAACTTCTGGAAGGGGAGGGTTTCCATGACAGGATTCTGTTCAAGTAAGAAGAACTGGTGTGTGTATAGGTATGTGTTTTGTTTTTTTGAGGCAAGGGTTTCTCTCTGTTTGTCCTGGACTCACTTTGTAGATCAGGCTGCCCTTGAACTCAGAGACTTGCCTGACTCTGTATCCTAAGCACTGGGATAAAGGCATGCGCCACTACCAGCCAGTGGAAAAATTTGTTTTGAAATGATTCGGAATGAACAAGAGGTTAAAAAAGTTGTCTTCATATGCACAAAAATGTCCAAATTCTTGGCACTGGAACTGTCATGAACTAGCATAGTTACTGAAAAGTCATCAAACAAACAGGCTTTGACCTGTGCAGGTATCTGTGTGCAAAAGAGCTCTGACCCACAGAGCATCTGAAATTGGCATAAGAAGTCCGTCCAGAGCTGTGTGGTGCAGGCACATGCCTTGACTCCCAGCACTTTAGAGGCAAAGGCAGGAGGATCCCTGTGAGTTTGAGGCTAGCTCGGTCTGCAGAGTGAGTTCCAGGACAGGTTCCAAAGCTACACAAAGAAACTCTGTCTTAAAAAAAAAAAAAAAACAACAAAAAACAAAAAAGCTCTCTCTGCTGGTGTGCCATGATGATTAGTGGCTAGTCCTCATCTACCTAACTTCCCTGACACCTGCCTTGGCTTCATCAGCTCTTATGTAACAATTGATACAAATTATCATAAAACCAATGTGAAGGATGCTTTTCAGTGTAATCTAGCCAACTGTACTTATGTCAGCCAATTTCAATACTTACAATACACAAATATTTCCAAAGAACATTTCCCTATTCAATCAAAAAATCATATTCCACTGAAATACATAACAATTTTGTGTATGCTTAGTTTTCTTCTTTGTAATACACTAACTTATGGTCTTAGAATTTTTCCTCACTATAAACTCTTGATGTTTTTTAAAAATTCATTAAAGGCTTTCACAAGTTTCTCATGTTCATAATGATTCTCTGACGTGGAGACTGCAGTGGTCCCTACAGACAGCTCTGGAAAAAGCATATGCCACATTATTTACTATGTAAAGTTTTCTCCCCAGTGTGAATCTTCTGATGTCTTCTAAGGTTTGCCAATGTAGTAAAGGATTTGTCACATTCACTACACTTGTAAGGTTTCTCTCCTGTATGAATTCTGTAATGGATATTAAGGTGTGATAAATGATAGAAGGCCTTACCACATTCCTTACAACCATGAGGTTTCTCTCCTGCATGAATTTTCTGATGTGTTCTGAGAGATGAGCATTTGGTAAAGCATTTGTCACATTCACTACATTTGTAAGGTTTCTCTCCAGTGTGGATTCGGTAATGGACTTTCAGGTGTGATAGTTGATAGAAGGCCTTACCACATTCTTTACAATCATGGGGTTTCTCTCCTGCATGAGTTTTCTGATGTGTTCTGAGAGATGAAGGTTTGGCAAAGGATTTGTCGCACTCCTCGCATTGATAAAGTTTTGCAGCATGAGTACTCTGATGTCTCCTACAAGTTGAGTGATGTGTAAAGGATCGGCCACATTCACTACATTTGTAAGGTTTCTCTCCAGTGTGAATTCTGTCATGGCTTTTAAGACAGGACAACTGAGAAAAGCCCTTACCACATTCTTTACATTGGTAAGGCTTCTCTCCAGTATGAGTTCTGTAATGGACTTTAAGGTATGATAACTTATAAAAGCACTTACCACACTCTTTACATTTGTAGGGTTTCTCTCCAGCATGAATTTTCTGATGTATCCTAAGAGTTGAACACTGGGTAAAGGATTTGCCACATTCCTTACATTTGTAAGGTTTCTCTCCAGTGTGGGTTCTGTCATGTTTTCGAAGTTGGGACAATATATAAAAGGACTTACCACACTGCTTACATTTGTAAGGTTTTTCTCCAGTATGAATTTTCTCATGTGCTCTAAGAGATGAGCACCGGGTAAAGGTTTTGTCACATTTCTGACAGTTATAAAATTTCCCAGCATGCATGTTCTGATGTTCTCTAAGAGATGAGCAGTACGTAAAGGATTTGTCACATTCCTTACATTTGTACGGTTTCTCTCCAGTGTGGGTTCGCTCATGTTTTCTAAGTTGGGACAGCATATAAAAGGACTTATTACATTCCTTACATTTGAAAGGTTTTTCTCCAGTGTGAATTTTCTCATGGGCTCTAAGAGATGAACACCGGGTAAAGGATTTGCCACAGTCCCAACATCTGTAAAGTTTGCCCTCATGGATGTTCTGATGTTCTCTAAGCGATGAGCAGTAGGTAAAAGATTTGTCACACTTCTTACATTTGAAAGGTTTCTCTCCGGGATGGATTCTGTAGTGGGTTTTAAGGTCGGACAAACACTTAAAGGACTTGTCACACTCTGTGCATTTCCATAGTGTCTCTCCAGTAAGGGCTCTCTGATGTGTACCAAGGCTTGAGCAGGTCCTCAAGGATTTCCCACATTTCCTGAATTGGTGTGATTTTTCTCCATCATGGATTCTTAGCTGTACAAGTTTTTGGGTAAAGCCAAAATATTTATCATATTCATTATATTTATACTCTTTCTTTCCTATGTAGATTCCATGACTCTGACGTATGTTTGAAAATAAACTTAAAGATTTGTCAACATCTTTATATTTGCAAGGTTCTTCTCCAGTGTGTATGTGTTTATAGCTACCGAAATTGATTGATTCAATACAATCATCTCTGTGGTTTTGTATCCATCTGTATTTGTAGCAGTTTTCTGTAGTATTATTTGTTTTGCTCAGTGTCCATTTGGAGGATTCATGAAGCATTTTGTCAAGCACATTACATTTACACAACTTCTGTTGAATTGACACATGCTCATCGATAGTAAACTTTGAGTCTTGATCCAAGACCTCTTTTGATTCATTCAACATCCCTTGATTCTCTGAAAAATGAGCACAATTAGGGCTAATAGGGTTTGATGCATGATGAAACAGATTCAATATCTGAGTTCTCTGAGATAAGTAAATGCAGTTCTTTAGAACAGAGCTCTCAGGAGCCACTGCATGGATGCACAGAAGAACCTCACTCCGATCTCCATTACAGATAACAGCCTTTTTATCCCTGTCTGGATTTCATATGCAAAAAAGTAAGACAAATAGTTGAAGAAACATTGGGAACAAAGCTCTCTGGTGGATTATGATTGAAATGTTACTCTGCCTAATCCCCACCCCCCAAAATATTGTAAAACCATTTAACATTAAATTCAAAATATCTCCACTTAATAAGTGCACTGGTGACACATCCCTGCTCAGAATGTTCAAATGTCTTTTAAGTTTAAAATTTTTCTCATAAATTTGACAGAGCTGGGTGTGGCAAAACATGTCTTTAATCCCAGAAGTTATTAGACAAAGGCAGGCAGATCTCTGTGAATTCCAAACCAGCCTGATCTACATGACAAGTCCCAGAACAGTCAAAGCTACATTGAAAGATCTTGTCTCAAAAATAAACAACAACAACAAAAAATCTTGATAAGAGACTTTTTTTCTTGTTTTGTTTTTTCGAGAAAGGGTTCCTCTGTGAAACAGTCCTGGCTGTCCTGAATCTCACTCTGACGATCAGGCTGTCCTCAATCTCATAGAGATCCACCTGCCTCTGCCTCCCAAGTGCTGGGATTAAAGATGTGTGCCACCACTGCCTGGTGAGACTTTTTCTTTTTCTTTTTTTTTTTTTTAAACAGGGTTTCTCTGTAGTTTTGGAACCTGTCCTGTAACTAGCTCTTGTAGACCAGGCTGGCCTTGAACTCACAGATATCTGCCTGCCTCTGCCTCCTGAGTGCTGGGTAAAGGCATGTGCCACCACCGACTGGCAAGACTTTTTTCCCCCTAAAGACACATTAAAATCATCAAAAGTAATGGATGTAAAGAAAATACTTCTTGTTTTTAAACTTATTGATTTATTTTTACTTTATGTGCACTGATGGTCTGCCTGCATGTGTGTCTATATAGGGGTGTTGGGTCCCCTAGAACTGGAGTCACAGACAGTTGTGAGCTGTCATGTATGTGCCGAGAATTGAACCCAAGTCTGCTGGAAGAACAACCAGTGCTCTTAACTATTGAGCCATTATTCCATCCCGGGAAAAAAAACAAAAACAAAAAAACTTTTGCTAAATTGCGAGGTAATATTATTTTTCCTTTTACACTGCATTTGTTTAACTTTGTGAAGTTGTATTACTGTGCCTGTCTAAAACACCTGATGGTCCTAATAAAGAGATAAATGGTCAATAGCAGCCGGGCGGTGGTGGCGCACGTCTTTAATCCCAGCGCTTGGGAGGCAGAGGCAGGTGGATCTCTGAGAGTTCGAGGCTAGCCTGGTCTACAATAGCTAGTTCCAGGATAGGCTCCAAAGCTGGGATTAAAGGCATGCGTCACCACTGCCCAACTGAGTATAGAACATTTCAATATCCAACATGTAACAATAGATGACGCTATCAGACAGAATGTTAGGCCTCGAAAGAAGCACATGAACAGCATGAGACACAGATTATCCCCAGCAGCCCTACTGAGAATCACTCACATGGCAGGACTCCTCAGTCTGCTCAAAGGAACAAGCAGCAGGATGAATCCTGCCGTGGTAATAGAACAATCATGAAAAGAAATGATAATGTGCTAGGTATTGTGGCTCACACCTTCAATCCCAGCACTCGGAAGCTCAGAAAGGCAGATCTCTGAGAGTTCAAGGCCAGCCTCGTCTACAAAGTGAGTTCCAGGACAGCTAGGGCTACTCAGAGAAACCCTGTCTCAAACAAACAAATTATAGCAATGAAAACGACTTCTTGCCATGCGGTGGTGGCACACACCTTTAATTCCAGCACTTGGGAGGCAGAGGCAGGCAGATCTCTGTGAGTTTGAGGCCAGCCTGGTCACAAGAGCTAGTTCCAGGACAGGCTCTAAAGCTACACAGAGAAACCCTGTCTCGAAAAACCAAAATAAATAAATAAATAAAAATAAAAGAAGAAAATCACTTCTTATTGGCCTGAAGACAGATAACTGAAGACTATGAATGGTTACTGAGACAGAATCCCTCTCCCTTATAGACAAATAAAATTGTACTGACATTCTAGTAGAGCTTTTGAGATAATGCATGTACAATGAGAACAATGTCTTCTGGAATTTATAGTAGGCTGCATCTTGAGAGCATTGCACTAAGTAAAGTTATCAAAGAATTACCTCTAGTGAGACAGAACACAGCAAAACCCTTTTCTGTTTTACCTTCCTCTTTCACTTGAGTCCCTCACTTCTGTCCTGTTCATTCACTCACCCCTACCTGGTTTGGCCACCATCTCCTCACTCTTCACATTCCAGGGCACTTGGATTTGCTCCAGACATGGGACCAGATCTGCCTTGCACACAATAATACCTGCATATTAGAAAGTGGCACATGATTTTGCTGGATTCTATAGAACATACCAGATAGCTAAAGAGAGGACATAATAGAAGACTCTAGGAATGATTTACCAATTGTTTTATGATGTAAGAATCTTAAAAACATTTACAGGAATTTCTAACTAGATGACTCAATGGTCAAAAGGACCCAGTTTGGTTCCCAGCACCTGTGGTAGCTCACGCCCCTCTGTAGTTTAAGATTCAGGGCCTTGGCTGCCTCCAGATGGCTTAGTTGGGCACCCTCAACACTCCTGTAATGCATGTAGGATAATACCCATGCATAAAAGAAGATAAACAAAGCCTAAGAAATATTTAGGGAGCATTTTCAGTTTGCAGACCGCTTCCTGTTAAGACTGAGTCAAGCCAGGCGGTGGTGGCGCATACCTTTAATCCCAGCACTCAGGAGGCAGAGGCAGGCGGATCTCTGTGAGTTCGAGTCCAGCCTGGTCTACAAGAGCTAGTTCCAGGACAGGCTCCAAAGCTACAGAGAAACCCTGTCTAGAAAAAGAAAAAAAAAAAAAAAGAGGACTGAGTCAAATGCAATGATGGAAATGGAACTTCAGGATTTGGTGGGAATACTATCAGTTTTGGAGTGCACCAAATGCAACAATGGAAATGGAACATTAGGATGGATGTGGATAGGAATATAATCAGTTTCTGGATAAATCAAATGCAATGATTGAAATGATACTTTAGGATGTGGGTGGAAACTCCTGCTACTGGGTGTCTGAAGATGATGTTGACCTAAAAGGAAAGCTTCATAATGCCTCCAAATGAGAAACCATGATGAAAACATCTAATACCAGGAGGAGGCATTAATTACCATCATCTCCCTAGGTTCCTATAGTGTCTAAGACAGCTACCCAGAGTTTCCATATCTACAAAGTAGGTATATATCAAGGATCAGTTACAAATTCTGCAAGAAAAATTATCCTCACCCACAGAGATCAGGTTGCTGTAATTCTCCAACATGACATCCATGTACAAAGTCCTCTGAGCAGAGTCCAGGCATTCCCACTCCTCCTGGGAGATGTCCACAGTCACATCCCGGAATGTCAACAGACCCTGAAATGAACATAAATTTACCATGAGTAGAGTTTCTTCTTGGATACAAAGAACAAAGAGCTATTTTCCTGCTGTAAATGAGGGAGCACAGTTATTCAGTAAGATGCTTTCTTGAATGATCACACTCAAACATGCATTGTCTAACTGGTTAAAGAGGAGATATAGTCCCAGAAACAATATACTTTTAGGACATATAAGATATAAATTCAAAGTCCAGACAGAGAAATATACTTTTTATCAAGGTTGGGCCTGTTTCACACAGAATCACCGTGTATGCATCTGAGACAGAAAATTTGTGATAAACAAAATTATGCTTCTAAATGCCAAAATGGTAGACCTCGCTAAGACAGTGACAGTAGATCAATCTTTTCTGCAGTTAGGTCTTACTGGACTGTATTCTAATAAGCTCTGTTGAGTTAAGGATCTAGGATCAATACTGCAGCTCCATAATTTTGTATAGCAAAGAGGCAAAATTTGGGAGGCAAAAATCTATGGATTAATTTAATGTCAAAAGATTTTAAATACCAGGTGTGGTGGAACACACCTTAAATCCCAGCACTCAGGAGGTTGAAGTAGGCAGATTTCTTCGCATTCCAGGTTTTTTTTTTTGTTTTTTTTTTTTTTTGGGAGACAGGGTTTCTCTGTGGCTTTGGAGTCTGTCCTGGAACTAGCTCTTGTAGACCAGGCTGGTCTCAAACTCACAGAGATCTGCCTGCCTCTGCCTCCCGAGTGCTGGGATCAAAGGCGTGCGCCACCACCACCCGACCATTCCAGGTTTATATAGTGAGTTCCAGACCAATGCTGCAAAGTGAGACTCTGTCTAAAAATAACAAATAAATACATAAATAAGTAAGTAAGTCTGTTAGAAAGTTCTGGTTTTTCTCACAGTAAGAAGGGAGAAGCAATAATCCAAATCACTGATGCTCCAAATATTCACCATATAATGAGATTGTTTTATGAGAATATTTTTTGGCAACCAAGAAGTACATATAAAAATCAGGACTGGGGGGCTAGAGAGATGGCTCAGCGGTTAAGAGCAGTGGCTGTTCTTCCAGAGGTCTTGAGTTCAACTCCCAGCAATCATATGGTGGCTCACAACCATCTGTAATAGATCTGATGCCCTCCTTCTGGTCTTCAGGCAGAACATTGTATACATAATAAATAAATTATAAATTAATAATAATAAAGAACAGCCAGGGATACATAGTGACACTCTGTCTCAAGAGAGGGTGGGAGAGAGGGAGGGAGGGAGGGAAAGAGGGAGGGAGGGAGGGAGGGAGGGAGGGAGGGAAAAGAGAGAAGCAATGAAGCTATAATCTGACTTTACTGACAAGAGCATCACTTTAGGGCAACGGTTCTTAACCTCCCTAACACTGTGAATATTTAATACAATTCCAGGCTTGCCAAAGGGGTCATGACCTACAGGTTGAGACCTGCTGCTTTAGGCCAAGATGATACCCGATACATAGAACTGCAGTGCTCTGCACTCTAGATAGCTTAACTACTCGGCATGAGGCTCAGAGACAGTGCAATCTTGTCTAAGACTACCTCTTCCTAAATGCTCAGTGATGCTAGGGGAGTGCTGCGGGCATCTCAATGTGCACTTTCATAAAACTGGTTTAGGGATATCAGATAGATCCCTCAAACAGAGCCCCTATGGAACACTGCTCTCTTCACTGATATATAAAGATATGCATCCATCCTCTGTAGCAATCGGGTATCAGCATATTTCTCTGATCATCAGTCACAATGGAAAACATTTTCAGAATTACAAGTTTTCAATCCATTTTCCTGTACAAATTCTACAGATGAGAAGTGGGCATGACACTGACCTGGGATGTATTTACTGAAGAACCAGCCATTTTTTCTCTTCTTGAACTTTTATTCATGGGTGTCAAAAATATAAATCTAAAATTTATATTAAGAGCTGTTAGGAACAAAGTCATATACCACATAAAAAGATCCAAACAGAATAATACCAGATGTCTTATCAATATTCCTACAGTTAGGAGACTATGAAACAATGTTTTTAAAGCCATGATAGAAAACAACCATTAACCATATTATTACAACCAGACAACATGTCTCTAACGAAGGGACAGAGCCGATGTCATAACAAGCTGTTCAGCCTTTTCTCAGAGATCAGGCCTCAATCTCAATTTCCTGAGACTGAACAAGCAATTTCTGAGGAAAAGTCACAAATAAAGGACAATCAATCTCCAACACCCCCAACAGCAAAGAAGATGCCTGGTACATGCAGTACTAGGCCAGGCCAGGCCTGAGCCAGCTTCCACAGCAGCTCAAGGACAGGGCCTGGGATATATCCAGGCCTCTCCAAAAATGGAAAACTGTAGCCCTGACCAGCTTCTGACTAGCCCTTGCCAATTAGAACAAACTAATGATTACCACTTGCTTATGCCAATCATATCTAAAATGACCTAATTTCCTTAGACACTCCCCTCAGTAAGGCTTAAAGAAGCCCCCACATCCTTATGGGGGGGGTGGTCAGAGCCATCTTGACTTTTTGTAGGATGGTTGGCCCCAGCATGCGGAATAATAAAAAAGACTCTTTGTCTTGCATCAGATCTGATCTCTTGATCGTCTCTGGACAGGGTTTCTCTGTGTTGCTTTGTTGCCTGCCCTAGAACTAGCTCTTGTAGACCCAGCTGGCCTCAAACTCACAGAGATCCTCCCGTCTCTGCCTCCCCAAGTGCAGGGATTAAAGGCGTGTGCCACCACTGCCCGGCTCCTCTTGATAGTCTTTAGTCCCAACACTGGGCACAACATCAGTTTTCAGAGAATTGCATTTGAAGATAGTCATGAATTAGCAGGCCATTTCACCTAAACACACTGAATAGAATAAGCAGAGCAGACTATGCACACAAGAATGAGAGAAGAGAGGATGGGGGGGGGGGTTAGGGGAGGAGAAAGCTCAGCATTTAAGAGCACTGACTGCTCTTCCAAAGGATTCAGGTTCAAATCCCACAGTAGTCTATAACTGTAACTTCAAGAGATATGATGCCTTTGGGCTTCTGCAGGCACCAGGCTTGTACAACCTGCACCGAAATACATGAAAGCAAAACATCCATATACATATACTAAGAATAAAAAAAAGACAGAAATTATCCAAGAGGACCCATGAAATGAAATACACAGGTGAGGAAAAGGTGAATATAGGGAAGCCAAGATGAATAAACCAGACACTGAGTTTGAAGCCAGCCTGGTTTACAGAGCGAGTTCCAGTACAGGCTCCAAAGCTACACAGAGAAATCCTGTCTCAAAAAACAAACAAACAAGCAAATAGATAAATAAGCAAGCCAGACACAACATAGCAAACCAGCAAAGTACTGCAATAAGAAGAAAAAAGTAGAACCAAAATATAACCACCTATAACACCACCAACAAAATTATAGGGAAGAAAAATCCAAGGACAAAGTGTTAGTAGAAACAGAAATGTCACCTGACAAAGTTGAGTTCAACAAAAACTCATGAGGGAATTCCTAAAGGAGCTACAAAGAAATGGAACATGGCTCAATACAGTAAAGGACATGTTTGTCACACCTAGGTCAAGGGTGTAGCACAGAGAGAAAAATGAGCATTATTAGCAGAAACACTGTTAACAAGATGAAGCGGCACAATTCTTCAGTTTTATGAATGTGGAACTATGGTGAAAAACTCTGGGGCACCTCAGCATTACTGCCCCCCCCCCCCCGGAACCAGGAACCTGATAATCACCCACGCATGTACTAGAACATTGGATACTTTCCATCCCTCTGTGGGGTTTCTCAGAACAGGCCCAGTTCCTGGAACTGGGGCCAAACAACCTGTAGATGTTCCTCTTTTACTCCATTGTCGTACCTTTCCCATTGTGTTCCTCACAATTCACAGTTTTGATTTATAAGGCCATAGCCCTACAGCCCTAGATTCCTCAGAAACTTTAATCATCATAGCCAAAGGCCAAACAAACTGTAGGTGTTCCTCTTTTACTCACCTGATCCAGTAACTGCCTGTCCCGCCATGGCCCCAACCAACTATAGGTAGCTGACCCTTAAGCAAGCCAATCACAGGAGTTGACAAACAACTTCTGGGCTCCCCCCTTTAGCTTCTGCATTTTTTTTTGTTGTTGTTGCTGTTGTTTTAAAAGTAGCCTGTAACAACCGTTCAGAGTCCTTTTCCTCCCAAGGCTGAGGGACCCTGATGTGCCAGTCAATAAATTTCCTCTTGCTTTTGCAACAACTGTGGTGTGAGAGTGGTCTCTTGGGGCGACCTCTCCTCGGTAAGCTTCCAACAATGGAAGCTAGCAAGAGAAATTTGGAAAAGACAAAGAAGCAAAAGAAATACAGATAGGAAATAAAGACACAGAACTGCTCTTTTTAACAATGATGTGACCACAGATATAAAACTCCCTCCTGATAGCCGGGTGGTGGTGGCGTACGCCTTTAATCCTAGCACTCAGGAGGCAGAGGTGGTCGGATCTCTGTGAGTTCAAGGCCAGCCAGGTCTACAAGAGCTAGTTCTAGGATAGGCTCCAAAGCTACAGAGAGACCCTGTCTCAAAAAACCAAAATAAATAAATAAATAAATAATAAATAAAAAACAACTTCCCTACTTATAGCTGGGCATGGTGGCATATGACTTTAATCCCAGAATTTGGGAGGCAGAGGCAGGTGGGTCTCTTAGTTTGAGGCTAGCCTGGTCCAAAACACAAGTTCCAGGACAGCCAGAGCTGTTACAGAGAGAAACCTTGTCTCAAAAAATCCCCTAACAAAACAAAAGAGCAAAAAACAAACAAACAAAAACCCCAAAACATAAAAACCTCCCTACTGACAACATGAGGAACTCTTAGATTAGATACATTCTTGAATATTGAAATATGCAATACTGAGTTGTGATCCAGCCTCAGAAGAAGCAAGATGTGACTGCCTTGCCAAAAAAGGTACCAAGCCACATGGCTAACTCAGACAAGAATTATGGGCTTATGTAAATTATAAGATTTAGTTAATAAGCCTGAGCTAATGGGCCAATTAGTTTATAAATAAAGTAGACGTCTGTGTGATTTCTTTGGGACTTAATGACTGTGGGAACCAGGCAGGACTGAAAACTCAGTCAACAGAATGGCGCCAACATGGACAGCTAAATCCACTTAAAACCTGAGAGAGCTTGGGAATTAATTCTAGACACAAAAGAATAGAGCACTGGTGCGGGAGAATTATCTGTATTCTGTCAATCATGATTTAAATAAATGCTGATTGGCCATTAGCCAGGCAGGAAGTATAGGCGGGAAAACCAGACAGGAAGTAGAGGTGGGGCAATAAGAACAGGAGTATTCTGGGAAGAAGGAAGCTCCCCCGCACTCCTGCCCAGGCCACTGAAGAAGCAGGATGTGACCTGCCCCGCTGAAAAAGGTACCGAGCCATGTGGCTGACATAGATAAGGATAATGGGTTAATATAAGCTACAAGAGCTAATAAGAAGCCTGAGCTAATGGGCCAATCAGTTTTTTATCTTATGGAGATTTCTGTGTGATTTTTCTCTGGGACTAAATGGCTGGGGGACTGGGCAGGATAGAAACCCTGATAAGCCAGCCCTCATGTTACAGAGCACATTAAGCACAACTTAATGATAGCAGCACTTTCTCAGGTAGGCTCTGTTTGCTAGAGGCAAGTGCATCTCATTTAAGAGAGGCTTCCTGACTCAGCTTGATGCAGCTCTTCTAAGAGGTTCTGCCATGAAACACTTAAATGATGTTGATGAAAACCTGACTGCATGCATTTTGGTGGTGGCAGGGACCTTGAAATGCCATAGAGTTGTGGCAATAAACATGGCACCTGCCAGTACCTCTGTCATGAGGCTAAAATCTCAGAAAGCTAAGGAATGGGATGGATCCAGTCGTCAAAACCATGGGTTTAAACCTAGCCATATTGCTTAGCAAATTAAAAACTCATGTGGTCAGAAAAAGAGAGATACGGGAAAGATCGTTTCAGACAAAAAAAGCCTCAAAACGATTTATAGTGTGTTTAAAAATATATATAGGCTTGGGGTGATAAAAGAAGGATAAAGTCCTTAAAATAAGAAAGAAAATAAGAGAGTAGTTGGGTGTGGTAGCACATACCTTTAATCCTAACACTTGGGAGGCAGAGGCCGATCTCTGAGTTCAAGGTGTGGTGGCACGCACCTTTAATCCCGACACTTGGGAGACAGAGGCAGGCAGATCTATGTGAGTTCAAGAACAGCCTGGTCTACAGGGGGCGATTCAGGACAGCCAAAATACATAGAGAAACCCTGTCCCAAAAAGCCAAAAATTAAAAATAGAAGAAATAGAAGTTAAAATAAGCCATGTAAAGATGAAAAATACACAGAGAGTCTGGATACTGTATATTATGTTGTCTTTGAAGTGTTTGAATGCTGAGGAAGGAATAACAGCTGCTAAATGATATTTGTTTATAAATGCGCTGGGTTAATCCAAGATAGGTATTTTGAAAATACCTTGACTTCAAAATTGAAGTCAAAAGGTATGTTACTTTGGAGAAGAGGTTTTGCTTTTGTTTCCACAGGAAATGAGAGGCTGTGGATTCATTCTGGGTTAAAAAAAATCAGGTTTAATCAACGAAATCTCTGATGGGAGCGGGTGGCCCAGATGTCTTGAGTTCTACATCCAGAACAGCCTCAGGACGCTGGCCAAGCCTTACAGGCTACTCCAATCAGGACTTGATCATAATTCTAAGTTTTCTCTAGGTCCCCATAAGATTATCAGTGCCCCCAATCAGCAGGAAGTAGCCTGGAAAACTGTGCCCACATTCCCAAAAAATGGACTATGGATATTTTCCTTTGTTTAGAATGTTGGTTACAAGTTATAATGGATAATGATAAGGAGAAAAGCTAAACAAATGATATTAGATTCACAGTTCTTGTTTAAAAAAAAGAGGGGGAAGTGCTATGGGACAATGGTCATTTATCCTGTCACTTGTATTATTTTTAATAAAATGCTGATTGGCCAGTAGCCAGGGAGGAAGTATAGGCAGGGCGACCAGGCAGAAAGTAAAGACAGGGCAATGAGAACATGAGTATTCTGGGAAGAGGGAAGCTCAGTCCCCAGTCATGACCCAGCCTCAGAGGAAGCAAGATGTGACTGCCTCACCAAAAAAGGTACTAAGCTACATGACTAACTCAGATAAGAATTACGGGCTAATGTAAGTTATAAGAATTAGTTAATAAGAAGCCTGAGCTAATGGGCCAATCAGTTTATAACAAAAAAAAAAGAAAAATGCAAAATTAACATATAAAATCACTACTTTTTCCATATATCAATAATGATATTGAAAAACATTACCTTAAACTACAGCTAGGAGACAGGCATGGTGGCACAAGCCTCTGATCCCAGTGTTCAGGAGATAGAAGCAGATAAATCTATGTGAGTTCACTAGGCCAGATGATCTACAAAGTTCACTACAAATTTCCAGAACAGTCAGAGTTATATAGTGAAAGCCTTTCTCAAAAGAAAGAAAGGTAGATAGAGAAATAGGTAAAAACCCACTCAGGAATATTTCTAATGAATAAGGTGCTAATTAATTAATTAACTTTGACTATATAATGAAAAAATTAAGGCACTCAAAAAAAGAGAAAAAGATAATAAAGAAATGCCTTTCCAAGCACATTGATGGGAAAATGACACAGGACATAATATTAATGGCTATATTGCCAACAACAGAGATGGATCTATTAAAGATGTGATCTCAGGCCATGCTACAGAGCCACATGATCAATGGCTGCAGTATAGGCAGTCTCTTCAACTAACAGTGTTGTGAAAAGTATCTACCCACACACAATATATGAATCTGGGTCTGATTATCTCCACCTGATCAATGAACCACAGACCTTCATCTATGCGCTGGAAGAATAAACCTGCAGAGTAACACAGAGGGGAAAAATGTACATATGTCACTGTCATGTAGGTGATCATGAGAGAAAACCTATAGACGATACCAAAATGAAATACATAAAGTAATAAGCTGTAAAACCATCAATGAAGCTGGGCAGTAGTGGTGCATGTCTTTAATCCCAGCACTCGGGAGGCAGAGGCAGGAGGATCTCTGTGAGTTCGAGTCCAGCCTGGTCTACAAGAGCTAGTTCCAGGTCAGGCTCCAAAGCTACAGAGAAACCCTGGTCTTGAAAAAGAAAAACCCCAAAATTCTATGAATGTGCATAGCAGTCAAGAAGAAGGTTGGACATAATTATTGTAGGTCACAGAAAAAGTCAAATAAATCGAAATACAAAGAATATTGATATTATCTGTTCCGTTCACTAGAAATGCTGTGGTCAATATGAGCGCATTTTACCTGATAATTTCCAAACACAAGAAGCCATCATCGGCAGAACAATAGGAAGAAAGCAGACAACTTCAGCATCCATCCCACATTCAGTGTCAGATAATGACATCTTACGGAGCATTAGTGTAGATAGAGGAGCAGCAACATTGCAGGAAAAGGTTACGCCCAGCAGCCTTTGAGACAGCCGTGCACATAGCAGCAGAGGCCTCACAATCTTTGTAAACTTCAAGGAGCACACCCTACTGCATTCAAATCTTAGAAGTCACCAGACAGTGGTGGTGCACACCTTTAATCCCAGTACTTAGGGAGTAGAGGCAGGTGGATCTCTGAGTTCAAGGCCAGCCTGGTCTACAGAGCAAGTTCCAGGACTGCCAGGGCTACACAGAGAAACTGTATGGTGAGGGAGAGCAAAAAAGAAAAGACATTCTCTTCTCTGATGAAGCAAAAAAGCAGGTATGAGCAGCAGATGGGAAACAGAAGGAATACATGATGTGAAAATTGACAGCTGGCATGTTCTTATTCAAACATGAAAGGAGGTTTGCCTTCCCAAAGTTTCCAAGAAATTCCTATCAATCATGGCATTTTTGTCAAAATAAGGTAATCCTAAAGTGTTATTAAATTGAGGGAAGCCACAAACAAAGAACCTTCAAAGGAAGATCAAACCCAGAGGCGATTTGAAAATCTGTTAAAATTGTAGCAATACAACCTTTGAGTGTTGCCCTGAAGACAGACAAGAAGTATCAATGGGACAATGTACACGGAACTTAATACTGTAGAGAGATTCTAAGCAATCTTATCAAAATCCCGCAGGCAGACTGAGCAGTAGTGGCGCACGCCTTTGATCCCAGCACTCGGGAGCCAGAGGGGAACCTTGTGCATTAGAGGAGAGCCTGATTTACAGATTGAGTTCCAGGACAGGCTCCAAAGTGGCAGAGAAACCATGTCTCAAAAAACAAAAACAACAACAACAACAACAACAAAAAAAATCCTGCTAGCATTGTTTTAGGAAGTGGAGAAATAACCCTAAAAGATTTTGAAGAACTACAAAAAGATGCAAAATTCTGAGAGCAGAGAAAAACTAAGAGGTATCAATTTTCCTAATTTTATAATATATTAAAGTTATAGGAATGAAAACTAATTATTTTTAAAGATTTATTTGTTGATGTATCTTAGGCTTATGAGTGCTTCATGTATGTCTGCAGGCCAGAAGAAGCAACAGATCTCAGTACAGATGTTGTGAGCCACCATGGGGTTTCTGGGTATTGAACTCAGACCTCTGGAAGAGCAATCAGTGCTCTTAACCACTGAGCTATCTCTCCAGCCCCGAAAACTATTTAATATTGATATGAAGGTATGATCAGTTATATGCATTCAAGAGGGACAGCATCAGTCACATACATAGTCAAATAGAATTACATTTGCTTCTTACTATTCTTACAGAGAAAGTATTCTAATACCTACAACAGGATAATCCTGAGATTATTCTCAGTGGAATTCTCCAAAATCATTTCTAATGAAACAAAATGTGACAAAACCGATTTCATGTCCGGTTTCCGCTGTCACTTGAGCCCCTGACCAACCCCTGCCTCAATCAACCCAATATACCTGGATCCTTTGCTACTGTCTCCTCTCTCTACACCATCCAGGGCTCTTTGTTCCGCTGCACAGATGAGAGCTTTGGGTGATCAGTTAGTCCTGCACATGAGAAAGATTGTTCAGAAAGCATCAGGGACTCTAATACAGTACTCTGCTCAGTAGATAAAGAGAAAACTAAATAGAGGATTCTACAAATGATTCCACAACTGTCACCAGGGTCAGAACACTCAAAATGTCTAGGGAGCATTTTCAGTTTCCATAACTTGAGCCCCACTTCCAATCACAGCCAGAACTGAAGGGTAGGACTGGAAAGATGGCTCAGTAGTTAAGAGTACTGGCTGCTGCTCCTCTAGAGGACCAAGAATCGAGTCTCAGTACCCACATGATGGGTCAGAAACATCTGCAATTTCAATTCCAGGGAACTGACCCCTATTCTGGCATCTATAGGCACCAGGCATGCAAGTAAACACATGAGTAAATGTAAAAAAAACCAAAACCTCGAGTGGAAATGAAACTTCATGATTAAGGTGACAATATTATACACTACTGAGTCTCATGGAACAAAAATGAAAGAAACCTAACAGTTCTGCACATGAAAAAACACGTAGAGGAAACCTCACGAAGATGTTCTTTCCTGCTCTGAGAATTTTTCACTGTAATATGAGTTGTGAGGTTCATCCACGCAAGGCTCACCCACAGGCAGCAGTTAGGACGAGAAAGAATAGTACAAGAAAACTACTCTCACCCACAGTACTCAAACCGCTCTAATCCTGTTGCAGAAATCTCTCTGGAATAAGCAAACTTAAACCATTGGGAGTGAAAAAGAAGAGATGTCACAGGTGAACTGAAGCTGGGGTACCTCTGAGAGTCTCCAGTTCTGGTTATATTTGCATTTTATAATCTACAACCACAAGGTGGGGCCAGGAGAAAAGTAAACAGGACTTCCAGAGCATAAAGGCTTTTCACATGCTTGTTAAAGCACATTTAAATGCATGTGATAAGGTTGCTAAGGGCAACAATATATTGTTTCAGCAATTTCTCCAGGTTCTGTTCCAAGTAGCAAGATGGAAGTCATGCTTGGAAATTAGCTGTAAAATCAATAATTCAGTATCTAATATATTGTCTTTTCTACCTTATTCTATTTCCATTCTCCACCATCCAGTCTCTGTGCAAAGCCTTCTGAGCAGGGTCTAGGCATTCCCCCTTCTCTTGGGAGAAGTCCACAGCAACATGACTGAATATAACAAACCCTGAGACAAAAAGCAACAGTTTGAGTGGGGTGGTGGTGGTGCACACCTTTAATCCTAGCATTCAGGAGGCAGAGGCAGGTGGATCTCTGAGTTTGAGGCCAGTATGGCCTAGAGTTACAGTACATCCAGGACTGTTACACTGAGAAACCCTGTTTCAACCCCAAAAGCAAGAGTTTAGCCACATGTCCATGTGTTATTCTTGAACGAAGGAGACAAAAAAAAGTTAGAGACTCTTTTCTGATGTAGGTGAGTGGTCACAATTATTCAAAAGTCCTTTCTACTGAGGTGCTTGCTGTTCTATACAGTACTTTATTAACTGTGAAAATACTCTGGCCTTATAGCCTCACTCTCAACATGCATAAAGTGTCTTTCTGGACTAGAAGATGCAACGCTAAGACCTTCACATAACAATACAAATTATTGCCCGGGGCGGTGTTGGTGCGTGCTTTTAATCCTAGCACTCGGGAGGCAGAAATAGGCGAATCTCTGTGAGTTCGAGGCCAGACTGGTCTACAGAACAAGTGCCAGGACAAGCACCAAAGCCACTGAGAAACCCTATCTCGAAAAACCAAAAACCAAACCAAAACACACACACACAAAATACTGTATTTACACCATAGAATATATACATCTCAGATGGAAAATTAATGGAAATATCCTACATAGTTTGCTAAAATATATTTGTGATTCAAACAAACCTACAGTTGATCCTTATATGATTACTATCAAGCTTTTTAGGTTGACAAGCTCTAAATGCCACTTTCTTGAACAGGGAAATGGTAGAACACGTTAGTTTAAAAGCGTGGATAATTTAAAATTTAAGAGCTTTGTTCTTTCGGAAGTAATAAGAGAACACTGTTAGAAACATCAACATAAATTCAATCTGGCGAGATTTAGAGACTATTTTGAAAATCTTAAAACAAAAAAATCAGGATTAGTCCGGTTCATACTATCTAAAATTTACCGAGGGCAAATTTTCGTGAAAGCCGGCTTCCTAAATCAGCAGCAGAGAAACAGCTAACACCCCTGGTCCCTTTCCTACTGGGTCCCAGCCCCGCAGCTCCTCTGACCTGGGAGGTTCCAGGGCCGCAGGGCGGCGGTTCCTGCCACTGCTGACTTTTCCAGGCCACCCCGCGGCGACTGCGACTCCAGGGAGTTTTCGTGTCTCAGAACACCCAGCCAGGGCCTCCGCACTCAGGTCTGCCTTCCTTAGGTACTGGCGAGTTTGCTGTGCCTACCGTCTTCGGGGCTCCGAGCCTACTCTGGTCCCGCCCACCATGCCATTTGCTCACATTCGCCCATCCCCACCCACTTACTTCCTCTTTCCGCCCGGTTTCCCAAGCGGGTCCCGCTCTGCAGGTGTCCACCGGTCACTGAGCAAAGCCCCTGAAATCGGCGACTTTCCGGGTTCGGCTGTGAAACCGGTTTTCTCCTCTCACACTGTACTAGCAATGACCTTTCGGGAATTCTGCCGCTTAGGGAAAATTTCTTCTCTGCAGGCAGGTTAGCTGGCTCTGTTCAGCAAGCTTAAGGTAGACAATCAAAATATATAGGTCACTCTTGCCAGAACTGGTATCACAGGCCTTTAATTCCAGCACTAGGGAGGAAGAGGCAGGTGGATGTCTAAGATGGAGGCCAACCTAGTCTACAGAGGGAGTCGTTGTTGAAGCTGGTTGTGGCCCTCAAAGGACTATAACTCTGGGTCACTCAGTCCCTCCCTGCAAATTTAGGATGGGTTCAGGCTTACATGGGCCTGCCATATGCCAAGAAGCATCACAGAAATATCTGGGAGGAAAGTGGCCAAGATTTGTGATAAAATAAAGTCAATCCCATTTTCTGAACCTTCCCTCCGGAGTATCAGTGGAAACAGATGGTTAACAGGGTTAACTTACCACCTGAAAATGTATGATGAAAAGATTTAAAGGATGATATGCATATGGTAACTCCAGAGAGACTCCAGATATTCTGTAGAACAGTAGTCTTTACTTGCGCAGGCTGAGCCTCAGGGGGCATTAAAAACCCTTAATATACAACAACAACGTGAAAGGACTTAGATATTATATTGTTAACAATCAGAAATAAGTATAGTGATGTAGACATAGTTCCAGGAACTCAAAGTCCAAACCATGAAACAGAGAAACCTCAAAATATTAAACCCTCCTCCCACCAAAAAAAAAAAAAAGATTCTAGGAAGAAACCAAAATAAGCTGACCTGGTGGATACATGTCTTTAACTCAGATGGAAGAGGCAGGTGGATTTCTGTGAGATACAGGTCACTTGGTCTACAGAGAGGGTTACAGGTCAGCCAAGGTTACATAGTAAGGCTCTGTATCAAAACAACAAAAACAAATTAAAAGGATATTTCAAAAGAAAATGCCCTATCTTAAAATGGAAAAAAAATCCTCATGATGGATGATGAGGATTTAAAAGACTTTTAAGTGTCTCTTTTCATCTAAAACAGAAAGTGAAAGACCTGGATAAATCCAGACCTCTCTAGCAAGAAGAGAAGAGCCAAAAAAATCTAGGTTAGCCGGGTCAGTGACTCTGTTTCAGGAACTAGCTGAAGATAAAGTTAGATTATAATCTTGAGAAACAGGGAGTTACCCCCTTGTGATGATCACTGGTATTTCCAGAATTTTCCAATGACACCCTCCCCACCCCCTTTGGATTACTGGGTTGTGGTTTCTTCTTCTCCCAGCTACTCCTCCCCTGTGAGGGCTATGAGTCTTGACCCCAGTGCTGGTACTTGTCAATAAACCTCGTGTGATTGCAGCAAGGACGGTCTCTCGTGAGTTCCTGGGGGGGTCATGTTATCCCGAGACTCTCGTGAGTTCCTGGGGGGGTCATGTTATCCCGAGACTTGAGTGAGACTCTCCCCGATCTGGAGGTCTTTCAAAAGTAACTGGGCTTTTGCAAAATATCTAGAAAGTATATAATTGATTTTATTTAGGTCATTTCAGTGTAGAGGCCTGTTGGGACCTAATGGAGTCCTGGCCTTCCTACTCACCTCCCCTGTTGGTGACCTTTCTTGCCCTTGTTGTTCTGGGTTTCTGAGAAACTTACAAGTTCCGTACTCTCAGAGTTGTTTACCAACCCTGCTTCCTGAGTACACATTGCCTATTGCCTTGGCCCTAACCCAAGGATCCAGCAATGAGATCTCCATCCTGTTGACCTACCTGTCTGGGTTAGGTATAAAACCCCCTTGGTGATGTACAAGAAGGGGCTTCTGATTCTGCAACATCCAGAGTGCGTGATTCATTAATCCTGACATCCTTCGCTCGAACTCAGCATCCAGGCTGCGCTGGCGTGGCATAGGCCCAAAACTGTGAACCTATTTCCAGTCTGACAAAAGGTCAGAGGGTTGAAATTAACTTCTATTCCTTCAAGGTTGTTATGTTTCTACCTCAAAGGTCCCTTCGAGACTTAGGTCAGAGAGTTCTGCTCTCTCAAGGTTATTGGCCACAGATGTGACTAATATTCAGACCTTTGTATTTCAGGAATAGAGAAGAGATACTTTTCTACTTCAAACAAAAGTCTAAGGATACAACTAAGGTTCTAGTTCCCTTAAGGAGATACCATTGGATTCCACCCAGGAAGTGGTTTGCCTACAGATTGTTTTGGTCTAGGGTGTGAGCATGACTTGTTTTGTTCTATCAACAGAAAGTTTAACTACTACGGCTGTAGCCCATGACCTTTAACTGGTCTATTCAAGTCCTTGTATCCTGTTAAAGCAGTTTTCTTTTTTGTTTTTTGGTTTTTTTTTTCTTAAATCTTACTCCTACCTCTTGGGGTCAGGGGTATTTTAAACAATTGGAAATTAAATGTGGGCAGATTGGTTTTAAACACATGTACATACAGGTGGCACTAAGTGGACTTAGCCACTTAAGAAAAAAAAAAAGAGCCTGGTGGTGGTGGCACAGGCCTTTAATCCCAGCACTTAGGTGACAGAGGCAGTCGGATCTCTGGGAGTTCAAGGCTAGCCTAGTCTAGAGCTAGTTCCAGGACAGCTAGGGCTGTTACATAGGGAATTCCTGCCTCAGGAGAAAAAATGAACAACAAAAACAAAAAAGAAAAAAGAAAGAACATGAAGATGTGAAGGAATAGTATGATGGTGGGGGAGAGTTGGGAAGGAACTGGAGGGAAGGCTTGTAGGAGTGAGTCTATCAAAATGCATGGCACACAAATATGAAACTCTCAAACAATAGATTCAACTTTAAAATACACATGTGTTTAACTGTAAAGGAAAAGCCTCTGTGTTCTGGTGGAGTTGGCCAGGATTAGATAGAAAGAAAAGTACTACCTGAAAAAACCTTATTGTTTGTAAGTAAAATATCCATAACTGTAAATTAGGATTCTAATTTCACTGCCAAGTAATTTCTGTTAAATTCATCTTAAAGCCTGAGACATGAAATATAAATTTGGACAAGATTTTGCAAACTCATATATGGCTTACATGCTATGGAAAGATTTCGAATGAGTCTCCTGGGCTTTATCAAGCCTTGCAAATTACCCAGCATCCCTCATTCGTCAAACTAAGGAGTAAGAAGTTCAGGCAGGAGGCTAGATTACATTTACTCATTGAATTTCAATATAAAACTATTAAACACAGATGTTTTATTTATTAAAAAAATACCCAACACAGGGTTGTAGAACATTTCAAAAATACAGAAGGTTTTACAAAAAAAATGTAGATTACAATGGGAGGGTGTTACTTTACCAAGAGATGGAAACTTATAGCTGTTATTCACCATTTTCAAAGAAGGCAAATGCATGAATTTCATGGTGTATGGTGCACAATGTTCAACACGACTATACATTCTCTAAGATTAGATTTTATTTTCCTCTGATATCTCTATTTTTCCACATACATTTCATTGAGGAAATCACTAATTCCATGGATTTGGTAATTTTTTTTAGGGATCTGTAAAATATGTTTTTAAGATGCCCCTGCTTCTGCCTGCTGAATGTTAGGCTAGCCCTTTTCTCTTTCTATTCCACAGGATACTTACCTCATATGTAAGTCTATTTCCTCCTTCTCCTGCAAAATAAAGTTCATCTCTATGTGTGTTATAGCAATGAAGTTTGCTTAGGCTACTAATTCTCCATGGAATAAAAACACACAGTCACATTTCCAGGAGTTCCAGGCAGCAAGTGCCAGGGAATGTACCTGTAAGCTGCTATCAGAATCTTGCCCCCACACAAAGAAAACTGAACTCCGGGAGAGTCAATCACTTCAACCACCATGTGTTACAAATAAAGGGGAAGAATAACTCCTGAAACCAAAGGGATTCCAAGACAGGACTCTGCTTGGGTGGCAAAGGCTGTTAACTAGTGAACCATTAATGAGCAGTCAGGGCAAGGGGGGCAAAAATGGAGAGGTCTTCAGAGGCACACAAGGACAGAATTCTCCCAGCACCGGAACTACTGTAGTTATCAAAAGGTCATCAAGAAGAGGGGCCTTGATCTGCAGGAAGAAGAGCTTTGAGCCAGGGACCCTCTGAACTTGCCCTCAGGAGTCTGTCCGTTTGACTAGGGTCCACAGATGGTTAGTGATCAGTCTCTAACTATCTAATTTCCTTGTCACCTGTCTCAAGTTCATCAGTCCTGATGTAGCAACAACTGATACACATTATCATAAAACAATCTGTAAGCAAGACAGCATAGATGCATCCCAGTTTAAACAAGCCACTGTGTTTACATTTCAGCAAATTCCAATATTGTCAATGCCAAAATGTCAGTAAGAATATTATATTTATTCAAATAGAAATATCCTTGTTCATTCAAAAACAGGACATGTTCACTCATTCATTTGGTTTTCTTCTTTGTAATATGCTTATTTGTCTAATGGCTATTGTGTGTCAGTGTTTCTATATGAATTACTGTGCTTTTTAGTGGGTAACTTTCTTTTACTTTTTTATTTTTTAGTTATATGTATTGAATAACTTTCCAACTTTCTTGAGTACTGAAAAATTACTTTTCTGAACATTCTTTGGGATTTCCGAGCTGTGCATGAGCATGGACGAGTGTCATACACACAGGCCATGTCTCTACTATTTCTCATGCTCTTGCTATTTGTAGGGTTTGACTCCAGAATGACTATTTTGAAGGAGAATAAAAGATAAGTCTTTATTAAAGGACTTTTTTTTTTTTGGTTTTTCCTTCAGGATGAATTTTCACATGTGTTTATACTAGCTAAAAAACTTTGACAAATTAAATACAGTTTTTGAGGTATCTAGCATGGAATCATAAGACATGTAATTCCTAATGTACAAGACATGAGGATTTCACAGCAGTAAACATTCAAGCAATTTCTTGTAGGCATAGAATGCTCATTAATTCCAGGCCGCTCAGACCCGAAATAATCACTCAGAAACTATATTAATTAAAACAATGCTTGGCTTATTAGTTCAGGCTTCTTATCAACTAACTCTTACATCTTAAATTAAGCCATCTCTTATGTTTACCATGAGGCTGTGGCCTCTACCAGGAAAGCTCTGGAGCCTGTCTCATTTGGCGGCTTCATGGCGTCTCCCTGAGTCCACCTTTTCTCCTCTATTCTGCCTGCCACAGGCCTAAAGCAGCTTCTTTGTTAACCAATGGTAATAAAACATATTCACAGCATACAGAGGGGAATCCCACATTACCTCCCCTTTCCTGTCTAAATAAAAAGGAAGGTTTTAACTTTAACATAGTAAAATTACATATAACAAAACAGGTGTCAAGCAAGAATTACAGTTACAATATTTATATCTACTTTATCTTTTATAATAAAGGAAAACTATAATTATAATGATCTACTCTTCAACTCCATCAAAGACCCCAGGAGGATATAATATTACCTAAGTTAACAAGAAGGGCACTGTAAACAATTTCCAAAACTCTAGAATTGACAGAGACATCTCGCTGCCTGGACAGTGGTCACCAAAGTTCTTCTGAAACATTGGTGCATCCATCTTCAGCCTACAAGCTCATAGTATCCAGCAGACTTTTCCATGAAGCAGGAAATTTCAGACAGTTTCACCTATATTGGCAGTTTGTCAGCCACTTTTTTCTGTGTCCTGCAGAATATCTGGCAGACTCTTTCATGAGGTAGAAACCCTGAAGAACTATCTCACCTTTATGCAAGTTCAGCAGTCATTTTTCTGTGGGTCCTGCATGTCCAGTTCATATAGCATACCATTAAGCAGTCCAGGCAAGAGCAATTTCTTGCCTAAATGGCTAACAAACTCCATGAGGAGCTTCTTTGATGCCCATCATCCTCTTGAAGTAGATTGGTGCTGCCAGAAGCAGATGTTTCTCATTGTCATGAAAAGTCCTAAGTTCTTTTTTTTTTATATTTATTTATTTATTATGTATACAATAGTCTGTCTGTGTGTATGCCTGCAGGCCAGAAGAGGGCATCAGACCCCATTAAAGATGGTTGTGAGCCAACATGTGGTTGCTGGGAATTGAACTCAGGACCTTTGGAAGAGCAGGCAATGCTCTTAACCTCTGAGCCATCCCTCCAGCCCCAAGTCCTAAGTTGTTAAAACATTTTAAATGCCATATTCTGTTAGTCTTTGAAAGAGCTGAAGAATACCTATCCATCTGAAATATATTTCTGTACATCCAGAAAACCTAACTAGCATGACTGCAAGCTTGACTATTATATATTACTATCCATTAACTTATATTTCTTAATTATACATTACATTTTAAATGAGCTGCACAAACACAATACCTTAATCAAGAGCAGAAATATACATATAATAAAATTGACCTTAAGTTTGTATCAATAAACCAAGATCCATACAAATGCAAAGCATTCATCTCTATATCATAACCCCCTTTAATTGAAAACATTTATATAAACAATATTTGGGAATTTGGGTGAAGTTCTCTCCAAACTGCTTCCTGCTTTTTGTTGGGTGAAGTATTTTGGGGGGTTCACAGAGACCTTTTGGAGATCTTTGTTCTTCAAACCACATTAGTCTGGAAGGAATCCACAGGTTCTCATTCTCTGGGGAAACAAAAGCAGAACCTCTTTCCCAAAGCAATATATCCTTAGACCCAAATTTTGAAGTCAAGATACCTTTAAAATATATGTTGGTTTAGCTTAGCAGCCCGTACAATGAAATGTCTCTCTGTACTTAGCTCATTCATAGTCAAAAATTAATATATATTAAGATATATATTAAAAATTAATATATATACACACACATAATCTAGATTCTCTGTGTATAGTCCATCTTCATGTCGCTTATTTTTCTTACTCTATTACTTTTTCCACAAGTTTAATATTTATTATCTTTACTCCTTTAATCTATGACTGTCTGTACTATTTTATATTATAACTGTCTATACTTCTTTTCCTCTCTTTCAAGCCTATGTACATTTATCCAACACTGTAACCCATTTAGACATCTTTTTCATCTGAATTTGTCTTTACTGCATGCACATCTGTAATTATTCTCTGGCCAGGAGCGCTTTCTTTCTTTTTAATGCTAAGTGGGTGTGGCTAGGACCAACTCTGTGGCTCTGAATCACTCACAAGTTTCTTATATCCATATCTTTTTCTAGTATGGATCTTGTGGTGCCTTGTAAGAAGAGAACGCTGGGAAAAGGACTTGTCACATTCGTCACATTTGTAAGGTTTCTCTCCAGTGTGGATTCTGTAATGGGTTTTAAGGTTTGACAACCAATAAAAGGACTTGCCACACTCTTCACATTTATAGGATTTTACGCCAGCATGAATTTTCTGATGAGCTTTAAGACTTGAGCAGTGGTTAAAGGATTTGTCACATTCTCCACATTTGTAAGGCTTCTCTCCAGTGTGGATTCTGGAATGTCTTTTAAGGTTTGACAACCAATGAAAGAACTTACCACATTCGTTGCACTTGTATGGTTTCTCTCCAGTGTGGACTCTATAATGTTCCTTAAGTCTTGACAACAAATAAAAGGATTTACCACAGTCTTTACATGAGTAAGGTTTCTTCCCAGTATGTATTTTATGATGTGTACTAAGAGCTGTGCAGTGGGTAAAGGCTTTGCCACATTCCTTACATTTGTAAGGTTTCTCTCCAGTATGGATTCTGTTATGGTTTTTAAGTTTTGACAGCTGAGAAAAACACTTACCACATTCCTTACATTTGTAAGGTTTTTCTCCAGTATGGGTTCTACAGTGGCTTTTAAGGTGTGACAACACATAAAAACATTTGCTGCACTCTTCACACTTGTAAGGTTTTTCATCAGCATGAATTTTATGATGTCTTCTAAGAGCTGTGCAGTGGGTAAAGCATTTGTCACATTCTACACATTTGCAAGATTTCTTTCCAGTATGGGCTCTATAATGGCTTTTAAGTCTTGACAACTGAGAAAATGATTTCTCACATTCTCCACATTTGTAAGGTGTCTCTCCGGTATGTATTCTGTAGTGGCTTTTAAGGCCCGACAACCAATGAAAGAATTTACCACACTCGCTGCACTTGTATGGTTTCTCCCTAGTGTGGACTCTGTAATGTTCCTTGAGTGTTGACAACAGATAGAAGGCTTTACCACAGTCTTTACATTTGTGGGGTTTCTCCCCAGTATGAATTTTCTGATGTGTACTAAGACCTGTGCAGTGGGTAAAGGCTTTGCCACATTCCTTACATTTATAAGGCTTCTCTCCAGTATGGATTCTGTAATGGTTTTTAAGTCTAGATAACCGAGAAAAGCACTTACAACATTCCTCACATTTGTAAGGTTTCTCTCCAGTATGGACTCTGTAATGGTTTTTAAGTCTAGATAATCGAGAAAAGCCCTTATCACATTCATTACATTTGTAAGGTTTCTCTCCAGTATGGATTCTGCAATGGGTTTTAA
Source organism: Ondatra zibethicus (assembly GCA_004026605.1). Taxonomy (NCBI): domain Eukaryota; kingdom Metazoa; phylum Chordata; class Mammalia; order Rodentia; family Cricetidae; genus Ondatra; species Ondatra zibethicus. The sequence continues at coordinate 96,964 of PVIU01006652.1, forward strand.
GGTGAGATAACCACTTAAAAGACTTACCGCATTCTTTACATTTCCATGGTTTCTCTCCAATAGGAAGTCTCTCATGTATACTGAGGCTTGAACAGCATTTCCCACAGTTGTGTGCTTTGTCTTCACTATGGATTCTTTGTTGAACAAGTCTGTGTGCAGAACCCAGAAGTTTGTCACTTTCTGCATACTTGTGTTCTATCTTCATAGTGTGGATACTCTGATTCAGACTATTATTGGAACATAAACTTAAACATCTGCCACAGTCTTTATATTTGAAAAGTTCTTCTCCAGTGTGCACACTTTTACGTCTGTTTAGGTTTGATGAGTCAGTGGAGGCATTCCTGTGGTTACCACATGCGTAGCTGCTGCAGTTTTCTGCCGAATCACTTGTGTCGTAAGGTGTACACTGGGAGGATTCATGAAGCATTTTGCCAAGCTGATTATACTTGTAAGCTTTCTCTTGGATATTCACATGCTGACGTATAATATAGTTTGAGTCTTGATCCAAGACCTTCTCGTATTTACCACACACGCAATGGTTCTCTGGAAATGAGCACAATTAGAGATAATAGGGACAGACTCATGAGTAAGATTCAATAGCTGCTGCCACCTTAAGTTCTCTAAGACAGGTAATAATTATTTAGAATAGGGCTCTTGGTGGAGGGCTTTTTACATTCCTTATCATTATATGAATGTTGAGAACCTCCATTTTGATCTTCATCACACTGTGGGGACTGATAACAGAATTCTCATTCTTATCTAAACAGTATTACTTGTACAAGGTGTGACAAATAGATGATGGAAAAATAAAGAACTTTCAGGAAAAAAAGCTCTTTGAAGGATTATATTTAAAATATCTCTCTTTAAAATCTTTTTTCCCACAAAATAATTAATGAACAGTTTAATGTAATACTAAAATGAAAATATTCAACTTACTAAGTGTATTGGAATGCATATCTCTTCCACACATTTAACTTTCAATGTTTCATTAAAAACTTGGTAAGAGGGCTGGAGAGATGGCTCAGCGGTTAAGAGCATTCCCTGCTATTCCAAAGGTCCTGAGTTCAATTCCCAGCAACCACATGGTGGCTCACAACCATTTGTAATGAGGTCTGGTGCCCTCTTCTGGCCTGAAGGCATATATTGTACACATAATAAATAAATAAATATTAAAAAAAAACTTGGTAAGATAGTCGGAGATATGGATCAGCAGTTGAGAGCATTTATTGTTTTCTCAGATGACGTTATACACCTATAAACCAGGTAAATACAAAAGATGGAATTCTGTAAGAAAAATGTTCTCACCAACAAAGACCAGGTTGCTGTAATTCTCCAACATCACATCAATGTACAAAGCCCTCTGAGTAGAGTCCAGGAAGTCCCACTCGTCCTGGGAGAAATCCAAAGCCACAGCCCCAAATGTTAGCAGACCCTGTAATGGATATTTAAGAGTTTTACCATGTACTGCTGGGGAGAATGTTTTCCTAGATAAAAGAGGTATAGGAACCTGGGAACATTTTTGTGATGTAGATGAGGCAGGAAAATTAATTTTTAAAAAAGATTTATTTATTCATTATGTAAACAGTGTTCTGCCTTCATATATACCCGCATGCCAGAAGAGGACTCCAGATCTCATTATAGATGGTTGTGAGCCACCATGTCGTTGCCTGGAATTGAATTTAGAACCTCTAGAAGAGCAACCAGTGCTCTTAACCTCTCAGCCATGTCTACAGCCCCTGGAAAATTATTCTTTAAGATGGAATGTAGACATAGTTTAGCAGTCAAAGCTACTGTTCGTTCTTCCACATGCTCTGGGTTTGGGTCCCAGGACCTCGATGGCATCTCATAACCACTCGTAGTTTTAGTTCCACATGATCCATTGCCTTCTGAGGGCAGGCAAGTAGGACATAGACATACATGCAGGCTAAAATACTCATATATAAAATTAAAGTAAAATATAATTGTATATTCTAACTTTGTGTGTTGTACAGCAGTTTCCTGAGAGTTTGAAACATTCTGCCCTGCAGAAAAACTCATTAAACAGGAAGTAAACAATTCACAACTGTCAATGAAACTGAACAAATTCCTTAGGTTCCTCCCTCCCTTCTTCTTTCCCTCCCTCCCTCCCTTCCTCCCTCTCCAAGAGTATAT
>PVIU01006653.1:0-34429 GCA_004026605.1 Ondatra zibethicus
GCACACTGTCTCAGTAGGTGGACCAGCCCCTCACGGTCCTAACTTCCTAACTCATCTTCTCCCACCTTCTGCTCTTCACCTGCACCTTGGGGGCTCAATCCATTGCTCTGATGTGAATGTGGGTCTCTGTCTCTATCTCCATCCATCGGATGAAATTTCTCCCACCTCTATCCCCGCCCCTGGCTTCCAACTTTTGCTCACTCATTAGTGGACCCTAGCTATAAAATAAAGGTCACTAAGCACTTAGCTCGCAAGCCCAGAGAAGCTGAATACCTAGGTGAACCCAAAGAAAGCATACACAGAACCTCCTGGAAGTTGGAAGCAAACAGGATCATCAAGCAAAACTATGCTTATTATTTTATAAATGCTGTTATCACACAAGCTAAGGCTGGAATAGTGATAACCATGGACAGGGGACAATGGGAGAAGTGGAAGAGTTCTGTCAGCAGGAAGCAGGGACAATAATATTGTTTGATGGAAGGAAAAACAATCTGGGCTTCTTAAGCAGAAGTGCATGAGTATGACAGGCAGGAGAGCACTGACCCAGCAGGAAGTAAATGATGACACAATTTTCAAAACTGGTTTCTAGTCTTGTATTTCTTATCTTCATGCTTGCAGTATCTGATCACTCCTGAGCATAGCCACTAAGAAGTTACTAAAACACAAAGAAATAAAAAAAAATCTCAGAGATATTTAGGTGATAATAGATAATTTAACTTTTTTTTAGAGTTATCTAGTGACATAATTTTAAAACAGGTTTCAATCTATTATTTTTATTGAAAATAGATTTTTCATTATATACATATATAAATATATATGTATATAATTGAAAATAGATTCTTCAGTCATACAATACATCCCATCCACAGTTTCCCCTCCTTCCATTATTCCTAGCTCCCCAGCACCTCCACTTTTCACCAGACCCATTAACAACAATTTCAGTTTAAGAAATGAATAGGCCCGTAAGAGGCAACAGCCAAAGAGGACTCAAAATGTTACAATAAGACAAAGGAAAAGTCCTCATATGGAAGCTCAAAGTGTAACCCAATAGAAGGAAAAGAGTCTTAAGAGCAGGCAAAAGTGTCAGAGATTTACTCACTCCCACTGTTATGGATTTCACAAAAAAAAAAAGGAACAGCCACAACACATATATGGAAGACAGAACTATTTAAACTCCTTGCTTGCTTTCAGTCTCTGTGAGCCCATGTGAGCCCTGCTTGCTTGATTCAGTGAGCTATGTTCTCCTGGTATCCTCTATCCCTTCCGACCCAGCGTTTCTTCTCCTTTTTTCTATTTGGGGAAGGACCCAAATAGGGAACTCTAATACAGAGTCTCAAAAACATAAGGTCTGGCTGTGGTTTTCTGTATTTGCTCCCATCTTCTGCCAGTGGGAAGCCTCTCTGATGTTGAAGGGACACGCACCAATCTATGATTATAGCACAATAAACTTTGCCTTGCTACAAAAGAGGGCTAGTTCAGGCTGCATATTCTCCATTACTTGGAGTGCTATCTATGAGAACACTAAGATTGTACTTACTTAGGTTTCTGCATAGTTCCCTAAATGCCTTCAAATTCCAGCTCTTTCTTCCCACACCCTCTCACTCTATCCCCACACCTGATCCCGTACTCTTTTTGACCTATCTAGTGAGATCCATGCTTCTCCCTTTCGTCTAGCCTCTGGGTTTCTGGGTTATAGCTTGATTATCATTTACTTGATGGATAATACCCACATATAAATGTATATATACTGGATTTGTTTTTATGTGTCTGGGTTACCTTACTCAGGATCATCTTTTCTAGTCACATCCATTTGACTGCAAATTTCATGATGCATCTTCGGCAGCTAAGTAATAGTCCATTATGTAAATGTATCATGATTTCTTTATCCATTCTTCTATTGATGAACATATAGATTGTTTCCAGTTTCTGCGTATCATAATGAAGCTGCTATAAACATAGTTGAGCACATATCCTTGTGGTTGGATGGAGCATCCTTTGGGTATATTCCCAAGAGTTACAGTATAGCGAGCTCTTGAGGTAGATCCACTCACAACTTTCTGAGGAAACACTATAATCATTTTGAGAGTGGCTATACAAATTTTCACTCCCACCAGCAATAGAGGAGTGGTCTCCTTGCTCCAAATCCTCACCAGCATGAAATTTCACTTGTGTTATTGATCTTAGCCATTCTGACAGGTGTAAGATAGAATCTCAAAGTAGTTTAGATTTGCATTTTCCTGGTGGCTAAGAGCGTTGAACATATCTCTAAGAGTTTCTCGGCCATTTGAGATTTCTTTAATGAGAATTCTTTGTTTAGATCATTACCTCATTTGCAAATTGTTTTCTTTGATTTTTTTAATATCTGTATTCTTGAATTCTTTTTATATTTTGGATGTTAGACCTCTATTGCCTTTTGAGTCGATAAAAATCTTTTCCCATTCTATAAGCTGTCTCTTTGTCCAGTTGAGAATTTCCTTTGTCATACAAAAGCTTCTCAGTTTCAAGAGGTTCAAATAATTAATTGCTGATCTTAGTGCTTGTGCTATTTGTATTCCTGTGCCAATGCATTAAAGGCTCTTCCCCAATTTCTCTTCTATCAGGTTCATTGTGTCTGATTTTATGTTGAAGTCTTTGATCCACCTGGACTTAAATTTTGTACAAGGTGATAAATATGAATCTATTTCCATCCTACTACATAGAGACAGTGTTTTCATATCTGTAGTTAACCTTCTTGTTTTGGATTTTTCCTTCTAGCACATTTTCATAGCACCAGGTTTGCAGATAAACATCATTTGAATTTGACTTTATCATGGAATATCTTATTTTCTTCATTTATGCTGATAGCAACTCTTGCTGTTATAGTAATCAGGGTTGAAATCTGTTGTTGCTTAGACCAGGCCCTTCTGGTTTTACATTCTGCATTTAGAAGTCAGTTTTAATTCTAATATATCTGTGTTTAGATGTTTCTTGGTCTTTTTCCTTAACAACTTTTAATATTCTTTTTTCATTTTGTATCTTTAGTGTTTTGATTACTATGTTTTGAGAGGACTTTCTTTTCTGGTCCAATCTATTTGGTGCATTGTATTTTCTTGTTCCTTTATTAACATCTTCATATTAGGTGAAATTTCTTCTATGACTTTGTTGAAAATATTTTCTGGAGTTTTGAGCTGTTATTCTTGCGCTTTTATTCCTATTATTTTATTCGTATATCCACAGGGTTGTTTTTTTTTTGGTGGATGTCCACGATTTCCTTGATGTTTTATGTCAGGATTTTTTTTGTTTTGTTTTGTTTGTTTTGTTTTATTTAACACTTTATTTAACTGATATATCCATTTTACCTCTCATATTTTCAATGCCTATGATTCTCTTTTCCATTGCTTACATTCTGTTGGTTATGCTTGCCTCTGTAGTTACTGCTCTCATTTCTTAATTTTTAATTTCTACGATTCCCTCAGTTTGTGTTATTTTTCTTTCTTATATTTCCATTTTCAAGTTTTCAACTGTCTTATTAGTTTCCTTCATTTGGTAGTTTGTTTTTTTTTATCTTGACTTTCTTTAAAGGATTTATTCATTCACCACAATTGTTTGTGGGTTTTGTGGCTTTCTTTAAGTAATTGTCAACGGCTGACCTCTACAAAATACTTCTTAGCAGGGTAGAGGCATGGGAATTGAAGAAATATAAAGAATACGAAGACACAATCATAAGCTGGAAACATAGAAAGTAGGGCACTCCAGTGACTGAAATTCTGAAATTCACCTATGTTTATTTTTCCACAGCTTTTATACCCAACGTAAACTGGGGGATAAGGTAACAAAAGACTTTATTAACATGATACAAAAGGATAACTCACACAGTCAATGGTTTTATCACTCTGAGACATCAAATCTGTCATCTAGGTAGCTAAGGTAGTCTAGGTCAAGTATGCTGAAGACTGCCCTTCCCTCGGGGACCTCATAGTTACAAGGGAAGGAGCAGAAGTACATTTGCATGTCCTGACCACCTGTCAAGATAGCATTGAGCTATCTTAATTTCAAAAGAGCCAGGCAATCACCTCCTGAGTTGGGAGGTACAATTATTTCTGTCAGTCTCCAAACTCTCTAACCTGCAAACAAGGTGGAAATGGGCCTGCATTTTTCGGTCTCCACTGTGATTTATTTTTTCTTCTAGATATTTGTGTTTTCTATGATTTCTTTAAGGGTTTTATTTATTTACTCTTTAAGGACCTCTATCATCTTCACATAGTTATTTTTTTTAATCTTTTTATTGTGCTTCAGATATGTTTGAATATATATAGGACCTACTGTGGTAGGATAGCTGGGCTCTGGAGGAAACATCATTTTTTGGCTGTTATTGTTTGTATTCTTTCACTGGCATCTAGACATATGTATTTGGTGTAATTTTAGGTCTAAATGTCTATTTCTGGGTTTGTCTTGGTTTGATGGGAGTTTTGTTCCTTGGTATCTGCTTCTTCTCTAGTTTTGCAGAGTATGTTGTCTTAGTGCTCCTTGTTTTATCCTGGAGAAAGGTTTGCTAAGGATGGAGAATGGTCTTCAGGTAGGTGTTTTCTCTAGCTCTCTAGCTGAGTAGGTGGTCTTTAGGAGTTTGGAGCTGGGACACAAACTTGAAGTGTAAAGGAAAGGGGATCCTCATGAGATGTTGGCAGGTAGGAGAGAGACGCTGCATCTGTTCTTTTTTTTTTTTGTAGATACTAGGGTATACCTGAGAATTGAGTTTGGGGTGATACAGAGAGGCAGGGAGATCTGTGGGTTTTTCGTCTTCTGGCTGGGGTAGGCTATGGTTGAATAGGAGGTTTCCATCAGAGTTGGCATCTAGGACACAATGATCATTGCTTAAGGAAAGGGCAGGGCAGGGGCATCCATGCACAATGGGGAGAGAACCTGCATCTGGTGTTCTGTTGCAGAGCTGTGGGCAACTGTCAGAACTGTGTCTGGGGTGGTAGAGAGTAGGGAATCTCTGAGGACAGCATGCCTGGTCTTCAGGCAGCCATTGGCTGTAGTTGAGCCCAATTCAGCTTTTACAATACACCCTAATAGAAACTGATAATGGAGTGCCATGAACCATTGTTCTGTATTTCTGCATTTTGTACACTTATATATGGGAGATGTGTACTTGTACAAATATTGCATCGAAGTATATTCACTGTTCACAAATTCCTAATACTTTGGAATTCTTTGTAACAATTATCTTTCCCTTTTTCTTGGTGTATGTAAATATTTACTCTAACTTCAATTGGAGCATATTAAAATGATTAACTCTCATAAAGTCTCTGTATCCACACGTGTACTTTTTATGTTTTAGTGTGTAGTAAGAAGGAGCTGCTTATAGGAAGAGAGCCCACTTCTTCGTCCCGGCGGCCCGAAAGAACAACACAGAAACTGTATTATTTAAAACACTGCTTGGCCCATTATCTCTAGCATCTTATTGGCTAACTCTTACATCTTAATTTAACCCATTTCTAGTAATTTGTGTATCACCACGTAGGAGTGGCTTACAGGGTAAAATTCCCAATGTCTGTTTCTGGCGGCTCCATGGCGTCCCTCCGACTCTGCTGTTCCTCCCAGCATTCAGTTCATTCCTCCCCGCCTACCTAAGTTCTGCCCTATCAACAGGCCAAAGCAGTTTCTTTATTAACCAATGAAAGTAACACATAGACAGAAAAACCTCCTATACCAGTAGTGTTATGGAAATGTGACATTTCTATTACTCTCTAAGACCTAATTATAGGACTGGAATACATTAAATTTAGTTATGACATGTATTTTATCAACTAGATTAACAGTTGGAAGAGATATAAACTTGCCTCTGTGCATTTATGTAATGCCTGTATTTATTTTTTTGAGAGTCTACCATCGAATCAAATAGGAAACAGCCAGAAGCTCCACTGTAAAATTACTTCAATCGTAAAATCATGTCAGCTTTCTGAGGTTTATAGTACTTGTTACCAAAATTTCTTGAAAATTCATTAGCTATGGCTTTAATAATGCAATGTACTATTAACTATTTAATTAATACTCTATATGCCCAATATTGTAATTAACTCCAAAACATTATTAGTATTCTTTACAGTCCTGGTGGTATATTGAAGTACTTAAATTAGCCTGCATATAACAGCGAGTAGGTGTTTAGTGAACAAATGAAATTTAGTCCTACAAATTTAAGGTTTTAATCAATTCAAAGGCATCTAAGTGTCTTTAAAGAAATACACAATCTTATTTTTTACCTAGTACTATAGTCAACATAAGAAGCATTGCTAGTTTTCACTGCTAGGCAGTGAGTAGAGAGTGACAAGCATTCACCTCCACAGCAGGGGTAGGAACTGCTTCCATGTTAGCCATATGCCTGTACAGCATAAATATATCATAATTACATTAGAATATAAAGGTGCCCAGTATGTGTTTTGATTAATGAATGACATGTCAGAATAGGAACACTTTTGCATTCTACTTTTGATAGGAGCTTATGTAAGAGTACCATATCGTTTGAGGAATAGAATCTGTGTTGCCTCTATCTTCCCCAAATTGGGGCAGTTGCAGAGGGAATAAAAAATGATGTAATGGCTGTTGGACCTCTTGTAATTGCTTGCTTCATTTACCAAAGACTTTGTATTCAGTAATAAAAATTCTCTAATTATAGGAAACGAATAGAGTTTTAGGACTCTTTTGCTTCTCATTGATGCATCCTTTTTTACTAACATGGTCATTAACATATGTATGAGGCTTTAGTCTAAGTGTGCAAGGCAAGTATCATTAATGTAGCTTGGAATCCACATAATTAAATATTTATCAAAACATATAAATTAAGATTACAGAAGTACATATTTGCTAGTACTTAAGACTGTCTTTCTCTGAACCTGAAACTTGCTGTTTCATTAGGCTAGCAGAGATTACATAAATCATATAAATGGACAGATATATAATCATGGCTATTCAAACTGATCATCTAGTTGATATTATCTATATCCTTTGAAATATATGCAATAACTAAATGTATTGTATGTCAATCATATGCTTAACTGTAATAGATATTAAAAAGGTAATATTTCTATAACACCACAAAATAAAGAACAAAATTATTAGAATGGATACAAAGAGACCTTATGATAATTACTCATTTTAATGTGATGTTAAATTTGGGTTCACAGTGGGTATTTATGCATACCAAGAAAATGGAGATAAAATTGTCACAAAGAAATCGAAAATATTGGGAATGCAAAAGCAGAGAAAATATTTCTATGCAAAAGTATCTCAATGTATATATTTATATAAGCATACAACTCCCATATGTAAAGTGCATATTGGAATCTAAAGCAGTGGTTTATGGTCTTTTATTATTGTTTCATATTAGTATGCTACTGATGTTAGTGCAATCATCTATTAATTAAGGCTCTTTGAAATTTTAAGAGTTAAAAATATTTTAAAATCTCTAAAATGTAATGGTAACCTAGGCATCATAGACAATTATATTCAGATAAAAGCTCTTGCAGTCTGCTTTCCTCATTAAAGCCTATTGTGCTGCAGTCTGTATCATATATGATCTTTCCAAAGTAGCATAATGTTATCCCTGATTAACCTGAATAAGGACAACACCAATAGGCATGATAACGAAGAAAAGGAAAATGTGAGGAGCTACACCCATAGATAGAAACCTCCAGAAAATTAAGAAATACTAAGGGTGAAAGAGCTAATCTTCTCTGAGATGAGTTTCTGATAAAAAGTGGTCAGCAATGAAGTCATATCATAGAAGCAACACTAAATGCTAAACGCAGCACATTGTATCTGTATATTTATGTACTAATATGTGGTAAATATATATATGTATATATCACATATTATGTATAAATCAACAAAGATTAAGAAACCATGTATATGAGAGGGAGCAAGGGTTAAGAGAAGGAAATGAGAAGGACTGAAAAGATGAAAGAGTACAGGGAAATGATGTAATTGTGTTTGAAATTAAGAAAATAAAGGGTTAGCTTCAAAATGCAACATTTTATTTTAAATTTTCTTTACTCCCACTAATTTCACACAATATATTTGTCATTTTCAGTTTATATAGAAAAGTTTCCTACTATGCCTTTACTTTTTTGTTGTTGTTATTGACAGTTTATTAAAAACAAAGAGGAGATACTTTAGAGGGAGACAGGCACTTATTATTCCATATAAACTTGACTTTCACTGCTATTATAAGAAAAGTGAGCTTTCTTTTAATATCTTTTATATTTAAAGGACTTTTTTATCTAAAGGCCTTAAGAAAAAGCACAATCATTGATTTATGAATTTTTTTTGTAATATAAATTACACTTTTCTAAATCTTTTATTCTTTATTCTATAATTTCTAATTTTCTATATTCCCAGTCAAATGTTCAGTACTTGACACAGGTTGGTACGTCAAGTGTACTCATAATAAATTTGTAATAAACAAAATAAACCATGAGTTTACTCTTTTCCATAATAAGCAAATGTAATCTAGAAATAGGAAAACAATTTAGATGGGGAGAAGTTTTGTTTCACTTAACTGCTCATTCTACTAAATTCACAAAGGAGCAAGCCAAGTGTTTTTCCTTTCTTCACCAACAGCAGGAAACCGAATCATTTTAGAGTTTGTTTTGCTCAGAATTACACAGAAGCAGAGACAGCTCAAGCAGCAAGCTACAAAGCACAGTCTGTACTTTAACTTACATTACACCATTCCTCAGAGTCTCACTGGGCAAAGTTCATCTTATTTTACTTAAAGATGAGTACATTTCTATACTTAAATTTTATCTCTACTAGAACTATATAGTGAATTGAAAAGTTACCTTCAAATTTCTTTTAAGCCAACAGTTTTTATTTTCCACTCTAACCCAAAAACTGCCTATAATTTAGTGGACATTCACCTGGAGGTGTACCAGCACTCCATGACATTAATCCGCTAAACACATTTTAATTGCAATGTTCTTTCAAGGTGCATAATGCGTTCTGTGTAAATACTCAATATTTAATACCACACAAATTAAACATCTGCAATAATGAAGATTTACTCCAGAACTTGTTTGCCATAGATGATATTACGTTTCCATCCTTGAGTAACTTTACAAATTAACATAGACTATACCCTTTTTTGATAGAAGATACTGTCATAATCTCAATCATATTTATAAAATGAACAACAGAGAAAGGGAAATAGCCTTTTAATGAAATATCGCTTTAGTGCTTTGTTGGTTACTAGCATAGAATGACTATGAAAATAAGGATTTAGCAGTCTTAGAAGAAACCTATAAGACAAAAAATACCAAGTGACACTACAACTCTGAATAGGGATTTTAATGCTCATTTTCTCTTATTATGATTATCAGTCTTTAGTTGCTTTAAGGAGAAGCATGCATATGAATGTCTCCACACTTAGATAAGTTCTCTTTTTAAAATTTATTTGCATTGGTATTTTGCCTGAATCTATGTCTATGTGAAGCTGTCAGATCTTAGAGACAGTTGTTAGCTGCCATGTTGGTACTTGGAATTGAATCTGGGTCCTCTGGAGGGTCAGTCAGTGCTCTTTACCACAGACATCCCACCAGCAGTTCAAACCCATTCTTCAAGGCTTTGTTTTAGATTCTGGACTCTAGAGTTTCATAAAGGAATTTGAAATAAAGATGGTTACACTAAGTTTAAATCATTATTACAAAGAGAACTTCCATGACTCAAAATAAAACCTAAAATTTTATGTAAAACTATAATAAACTAGCTATAATTAAGATCTCAGTAAGTATGAAAAGGATGATTAAGGTGATCTTACATGTTGGGTTAAGATTGTTCTAATCTGTTATTAAATGAATGCTATCTGATCTGAATGCATGTTTTCAAGGGTAAAGGTAAAGAATTCATTTTTACCTAGTTCCTACTTTACTGTGATATGCAATGGCTGACTTTTATAATTCTTAAAGAAAAATACTAATCATGACTAAACATTAAAGTAAAAATTGAACTGTAAGTAACCTCAGTCTCTTTGTATGACTCGTACCTTCATATTGGTTTCTCAGGTCTGACGGTTGATCACTTCGGTGAACGCATCTACTGGGCTGACTTTGAGCTCTCCGTCATTGGCAGTGTCCTGTATGATGGTTCCAGTCCAGTGGTCTCTGTCAGCAGCAAGCAAGGTTTGCAGAGTGCTTTTTCACTGACAATATTAGTTCATGACACAGACAAAGAAGAATAGACATTCTGCAATCTGGATTTCCTCTAATTCTTTCAAATTGCAGCGTTTCTATTAATTAAAATGTCCCATCCCATTGGAATACTGAAGAGGACAGGGCAGAGAGCGCTTCAGCTTAGACAAGTATAGGTGCTGGCTGTCAAGGCTCATAAATTATTTCATTCTATAAGTTGTTTATGAATAATGCCAGTCAAAGTCAACTTTTTTGAGATTGTGATGATGGGCAGCAGGAAACATATTATTATTATTGAGTCTTTCATCATGCGCATAGTTATTAGGCCAAGTGAAAAGAGGGGTAGCAACCAGTACCCCTCCCACTAACAGTGCAGGATCTTCTGTGTTCCACAGCTGTGTCCATTTTTCTCTCTGCCTCTCTACCCATCTCCCACCTTGTTTTCCCAGTTTTTGGTTTCTATTGATTGCCTAACACACTCTTTTCCTGCCTGACAAGTAATTTTGTTCTATCTTCTCTTCTTTTCTTTTCCCTTCCTTTCTCTTTCCATAATATACCACAAGTACAATGTAAACTTAAAACGTTAAGGTTTCTTTTACTATGTTCACTAAATATAATTTTACTTCGCATGGTTTTTGTAATAAAAATGAGGAAGTTGAAAAATAATTGAATGAAAATTCCATTGTATCTTTGTTTAAACAGTATTTTATTGCTGTTGTCATTGCTTCTTTAATTTATTTGCTTAGTTTCCATTCTTAGGAATTTACCAAATCTTTCTTACTTTTATGTTAGCCTGATATACTGTTGAAAAGAAAAGCAGAACTTGGAAAAATATTTATTATTTTGTAAGATTTATATATTTTTATTTTATGTACATGGATGTTTTTGCCTGTAGGTATAAATGTGTATCATATCCATGTCCGATACCATTAGAGGTCATATGAGAGGAGTCAGATCTCCTGAAAGTAGAATTACGGATGTTTGTGAGTCATTAGGTTTGTTGGGAATTGAACTCAGGTTCAATGCAGGAGCAACAAATGCTCTTAACTGCTGCTTTGTCCTTCCAAACCCTCTATATCCCTTTTCTAAAACAAGGACAGTAATGTTTGTTGTTGTTGTTGTTTGATAGTGCATCATTCTGTAGGTCACGGTGGCCTTAAACTCTTACTCCTTTATGTTTGAGCCTCCTGAGTGCTGATATTACATACATATGCCACCATAACCATTTCTATTATTTCAAATCATCTTGTAATTACATGAAAAACCACTAATTCAGATGATAGAATTCAACTAATAAGTTAATAAATGAGGATTTTTTGATCAACTGGCTTTGTGTTACAGATGAGACTTGTTTTTCTTTTTGCCAACATCATACCACAGGCAATCATCCAGCCTGCATAAAATAACCCCAGATAATCTTTGAAGAAGCGGCAAGGGGGTGATGGAGATGTTTGTTCGATAGGTTCTAGGTGGCATGTTTATCACCTTACAGCAACCAATAAAACTATTTTTAAGTTTGAAGTTGACAAAAAGCCCAGTAATTGGATTTTGGATATATGTAGGTATTTTTAACATTTGAATTTATATACAGCCTGTGTTAGCAAATATTAATTGTAAATTATATCTGCATCATTGAGTCATGATTGTGTGAGGCACTTAGATTGAACTCACACTGGCATCAGTTCCTTTCTTCTGAACATTCCAGGCTTGCTGCATCCTCACAGAATTGATGTCTTTGAAGATTATATATATGGAGCAGGACCTAAAAATGGTGTATTTAGAGTACAAAAATTTGGTCGTGGCCCAGTAGAAGTCCTAGCTTTGGATGTTGACAAAACAAAGAGTGTTTTGATATCACATCGCTATAAGCAACTAAATTGTAAGTAAAATTTATCATTTTTTCCCTGAGATATCTTAAATTAATATATTTGTAATTATTGTAACTATGTTAATATTGCCAGTAGGCTATCTAAATCTGCTTTTGCTGTCCCCAGACATTTCAATTCAGCAAAGATATAAAAGTGTCCTCTATTGCCAGAAGAAATATAAACACTCTGCTGCATTTTTTTTATAATTAATTTTCTTGGAATTAAATTTCTATTTAAAAACAATTAAAACAGCTTATGAGGTTGGTCTACCTTGGAGTTATTAAAATTCATCAATTGCCATTTCTCAGTGCTGTTGTTGAGAGCCATTGATCACCATACCATTACCACAAGAATGTTCATAGAGATCTCTTCCCAAGAGTTGTACCTTCTCTGATATGTTGTTTACAACTTATCATAAACATAAATTTCCAACCTAGAAAGGATTCTCTAAAGAAGTCATTAAGGAAGATATATTGAAATTACGTTGCAAGCTCATCCAAGTATGATAGAAATTCGAATATAACTACACATATGTTGTGTTTATTAAATCATTTATATTTATTTATGGTCACTTTTTTAAAGAGAGTGTTTCTTTGTGTAGCCCTGGCTGTTCTGGAACCCCCTTTGTAGACCAGGATGTCCTCGAACTCAGAGACTTACCTGCCTTTGCCTCCCAAGAGCTGAGGTTAAAGGTGTGTGCCACAATTCCTGAATTTTCAGTCAATCTTCATGGCAAGTTAAAGTACATTACAATGTGAATTTTGCAATTATGTGGAAAGACAACTATGTTTATAGAAACCACTGGGAACACATTCTAGCAGGGAATAAATTACTGAAATACCTCCTTAGGTGCTGCTGCATTTACTAAAAATCACATATCATATCTTTTTAAAAATATGCCTTAAACTTAAAAAAGTATGTGAATTTGAGTCATTGTGAACACCAGGGATAAGTTGTTCCTTTCAAAACTGTACAATGAGTTACAAAAAAAGTTTGGACATCCAAATTCTAAAGTTGTGTTACTTTTTTGCATGCTTTGAAGTCCATTGGAAATTAAAAATAGCAAGAATTTAGAAAAGTGCTCAGTTGAAAATATTGTCTTATAAGTTTGATTTAGACTAGCCACCTAAGTCTGAGTTTTGAATACTCTGGAAAAGGCAATCACCAGATAATCTTTCTTAATGGCACAGAGGATAAAATAATCAACATAGATAACTATACATTTACTGAATCAGAAAGGAAATTGGGTTACTTTCAATTCAAAAGTTAACTAACTTTATGGAAAAGTAACCCTGAACTAATGATAAATGTATAGATGTACAATCATATCCTTTGTAGAATGGGCAAATTCTTTATCAAGAAAGGTATTCTGTAATGATTTTTCCTTACTTATAAAATAGAGTGTCAACATTAAAATGCAATAGCCTCAGTAAAAATTGTTTTGATTTCTTTTTCATATTGGTAATTCATCATTTCAGCTTGCTGAATTTTATGCTTTTGAAACTTATTTCAACTTTTCTCACACACATCTCTGTTTTTCTTCATTTTGTTTCCGTCAGTACCCAATCCTTGTTTGAATTTGTCATGTGATTTCCTCTGCTTGCTGAATCCTTCTGGGGCCACTTGTGTCTGCCCAGAAGGAAAATATATGATTAATGGAACATGCAATGATGACAGCCTTTTAGGTGAGTATTCTCTCTTATTTTATAAACAGTTAGATATATTTTTCTGTGAACGGTGGGGATGAATTTATATGAGTTTTGTAACTAAGCAGTATTACTTTATCCATCAATTAATCGGCCTTGATATCAGTGACTTTTGAATGCTTGTAAAATCAGTCCTCTCTATCTTCCTGCCTTCAACAGAACTCTGTAAATTCAACTTGTGCTTAATGGATCAAGAAATGAAAGGTTACTCTCAGAATCTAAATATATTATTTGATACCTCTTGTTTTATAGATAAGATTTTGAGAATGTGTTTCCTCTATAGGTTTAAATTCCAGTTCAGAATTCATTTATCCTTCCAATTTATTTATTTTTGATACCTTTGAATACTTCATATAGGTAGAACACTAATTTGTAAAAATACAGATTACATTAGAAATTACCTTAATCTCTTCATATGAACTTATATTTATATTAAATATTATTAACAGTAAGAATAATACCAGTACCTACATCAACTTTTCTAAACAAACCATAATACTAATTTAGAAACTAAGGACTTGTACAGAAGTGAAGGAGAAAATATTTCTTCATGTAGCTTATACTTTTGAAGTATGAATTTAGAGGGAGCAATGATTATTTCAGAAAGTAGAATGTTTTAAAAAAGATGAGATTCAAACCAAACAGGAAGATGAAAAAGTCAAGAAGAAAACCCAAAGATAGAACTTTTCCAAACTTAAGGTGTTAGTCATTACTGGAACAATTCTATTAAAAGAAAACACTATCCTTACCAAAATTTATGTCACAGAAAAAAAAAGAAAACAGCATGCTTCAAAGCACTTTAGGATTACAGCAAGCATTTTGGGATAAGAGATAAATTTAGAATTTCTTCCCAGCAGGATTTCTTACTTACTGTGCATGCCTCTGTTAGAATTCACTGCTCACCTCAGTATCATGTCTTTATCCTCATTTGCCCTCTCCATCCCCAGACCTCTAGCTCCTTGATTTCCACTGTGGGTTGTGGGTTGCACTCAGTTTAAATACTTTGCATAAACTCTTCCTAAGTCAATCACATTTTTTGTAATTTTTAACATACATAGTTTAAAAACTGAATATGTAAGCCCTAATAAATTAAAAGATGAAAAGATGAATGGTAAATACCAATGAGTGGTGTATATGTGAGCAGCCATGGGTGTTACAGCAGGGGTATACTTCAGCTCTTATTAGGATTCAGATGGCTATTAATTTTGAGGATCACTTTGAAGTTCCTATATATATGATTTTTGAATAAAATATGGAAGACTTTGGAGTTACATTTAAACTGAAGAAGGAAGAAATTCTGAAAGGACATTGAATCAGGTTATATAGAGGACACCCTGATATATTCACACTCTCAGGAAGAAAATTGGAGAAATGCTTTGTGAATAGCCAGTTTTCAGAGTTCCTAATAGAGAGCTATGGATCATGCCTGGTGTTAACATTGTCATGCTAGCTCCAGTTATCAAACAAATTCTGTTACTGGTATATAATGGCCCTGATGCTTTGTTGATTTCCCTCCAGCTAGAGTACTGTGTTCTCAGCTGTGCTGGGGAAATTAAGTATTTTCAAATTTCACCACTCTTTTGTTCTGGCGAGGTCAAGGAACTGCAGTGTGTGGGAGTGTGTGGTATAATCAACCACCCTGAAACTGAGTTTCTTAAAAGTCAACTATCATTTCAGGTGAAAATGCCTTATCTCACCAGCCTCCTCACCTACATGTCAATAAGCAATGGCTACACAGGAACTTTCTGTGTTCTATTTCCACTTAAGTATTCAAACTGGTCTCTCTCTGCATAAATAGAACAAGGTATTAGGAGTATAAATAAGACTTTAGAGGTTTATTTTTTGTTTTGTTTTGTTTTTTGATGTAGCTAAAATCAGTTGTGTTTTCCTGGTACTGATGTTTAGTGCAGCCCAATTCTTTAACTCTTCACATGTCAGTTACTTCTTCTATCTGATATTGTCAAAAGATGAGCGCGTGATATTTTTAAATTTTGTGTAAGAATTTGCAAATTCTTGGCAGAATATTTTACCTGTTCTTTTCTAAAGTTGATTATAAATGCTGAAGTCGGCTTCTGAGTATTATTTAGTTATTGATAAGTATATGTAAACAGAGTCGGCACTTCTAGTTCCTGGACCCCAGACCTGAACAATTACACAGAAACTATATTACTTACAACACTTTTCTCTCCTAAGCCTACGTATATTTTTAAGCACACTAGAAACTGTTTAGAGGTGTTTTTTTGCTTGTTTGGCTGGTTGGTTTTTTTGTCTGCATCTGCGTTTACTGTATATCTCTATATTTTTCTGAGCACATGAATCTAATTTGCTAAACAGAATGGCTAGGATTAAAACCATGGCTTTGGCCGCTGGGTTGGCCTATTCCTTCTCTTCCTGGGAGTCTAGCTTGTATGTAATTGGTGGCAGAAACTCTTCAAAGATCTCTGAGGGTTTTACTGCTAATGCTGAGTCAGGGAGCCTCTCTTAAAGGATCCGTGTTTATGCTCACCGCTAGCAAACAGAGCCTACCTCAGATAATGCTGCAACTTCAGACAATACTTGACTTTGTTCTTTTGTTTCTCTGGAATCCCCATTTTCTTTTAAAAACTATCTTTCTCAGGCTTTATGTGGAGATTCTTGTCAAATGCTTGGGCACTATTTTGTAAACAGAGTGTGCACTTTCATTTTCCAGCTCCTTAGACCCAAATAATCACAAAGAAATTATATTAATCACAACACTGTTTGTCTGATGGCTCAGGTTTATTTCTAGTTAGCACTTAATTACCCATTTCTATTAATCTGTGTATCACCATGAGACTGTGGCTAACTGATATGTTTTAGTGTCTTTCTCCTTTGTCAGCTACATGGCATCTCCTTGACATTAACTACCCTCTCTCTTTATCTCTGTTCAGATTTCTCACCTGGCTTTAATCTGTTAAGCCATTGGCCAAAGAGCTTTATTCATTAATCAATAAGAGCAACATATATATAGGACATACCGCATCACCTAGAGATGCTATACTCTCAGTAACCTCACGAGCAATCAAGAAATAATATTGTTCTGACACTTCACCAAACAAGTGACTTCATTGACGGTTGGACTCTACAAATACAGTGTAAATCTAATTCTCAGGGCTTCAAATTCTTTCTGTTACAAACAACATACTTGATACACTTAGACAACAAGATACACTTGAAGTGGATAAAAGGACTTAATTTAAAATTCAGAATATTTAAAAAGCTGAGAGAAACATGGAGAATAATCTTCAAGATATTGGGTCATGCAAGCAGTTCTTAAAGAAAACTCCAGCAACACAGGAACTAGACCCCAAAAACAAATTTAATCAAAAATGGTTTGTATAAGAAGAGAAACCAGAGCAACAGACTTGCAAAAGAAGGGTAGAAAAATCTGTACTGCTTATACGTCATATAGGGGTCTAAATCTAGAATTTACAAAGGAGTGTAAAAATTAAACATTACAAATTGACAAACAACAAATGGACTAAATGCAATGAAAAAAGAAAAAAAAAGATCTTTTCAAGAGAAGAAAAACAAATGAAAAAGTAACTATTTTAAAAGTATTCAATAATCCTAATCATCAGGGAAAGACAAACTAAAGCTACTTTGAGTTACTGCTTCATATTAGAATGACTATCATAAAAAAAGACCTTACAACAATTGTTCAAAAAGGTGTGAGAAAAGAGGTAATGTTTATTCACTGCTGGTGGGGTACAAATGAATACCAACATTATGAAAATAACTTTATATGCTCTGCAAAATATCAATATAATTTCCATATGAAACAGCTATGCCACCCATAGGCATTGTTAATTTATTTATTTTTATTTCCATGAAAAAACAGTATGACAAAGGCAACATATAAAACAAGGCATTTAATTGGGTTTTCAGTTCATGAGGCTGAGAATGCATGATGGTCAAGTGAAGACATGTTGGCAAGAATCTCTGGGACTCACCTTTCAAACCTTAAGCAAGGAGATAGAGAGGACTGGTTCAAATTGATATATTTTAAAACCTTAAAATTTGCCCCTAATGACATACCTCCTCTAGCAAAGTCTTCGATCTCAGTTCTTCCCATACAATTCTACCAACTGGGAATTAACTATAATGACTCATATCAGGTAAAGTGATTCAAATCCATAAAGAAAAAAAAAGTCTTCATTATTTCTCATATGTAGATTCTAGCTTATAGCATGAACCTGTATACATTTAAACAAATGTGGGAATAAAATCCAAAAATAGAGAAAGGAGTCAAGAGAAAGTAATATCAGCTGATGATGAAGGACGGGAGGTAGGATAAAGAATATATGAATCATAAATGAGATATAAATTCAATGTTTTCTAATTTTCAAGGTGCATAAATGAATTCAACTTGATTTGTCTTGAAGTAGTAAGAAGCACTTTTTGTGTTCCTGAAGACACCAGTATGCATTATTCCTCTGAGACGGTGGCTGAAAAATATTTTATTTTATTTTTAGCCCATTGACCATCAGGACCCCAGAAACTCATCAGGACTAATAACTGAGTACTTGTGTTACACTGATCCACTTAGAAAAGTGACATATTTTGAAATTAATTCTGGAATGAGGTGTTCTGTAACCTGACTTTTTTCTCTCTTCTATTTAAACTTATACAAACATAATCTATTGAAAAGTTATTTAAAGTGTAAATTTTATTGCCCTTCCTAAAGCATAGTATTAAAAATATCAATTATAAAATACATTATATCTAGGAACTTCTGGTTACTAATAATAAATATAAAGATAATAACAATATTGTAAAGAAGAAAATGTAAGTCAAATGTCTGCTTTTAGTTGCTGTGGATTTTTTCAAATTTCAAATTCGATCTATTTTGTGAAAAAATTAAATTCTTATATTCAAATATATGTGTTTCTTTGGGTTACTTGAGACTTCCCCTAACAAAATTCTTGTCTGTATATTTCTTCTTATACATAGATGACTCCTGCAAACTGACTTGTGAAAATGGAGGGAGGTGCATCTTAAATGAGAAGGGGGATCTGAGATGCCTCTGCTGGCCCAGTTACTCAGGAGGAAGGTGTGAAGTCAACCACTGCAGCAACTATTGCCAGAATGGAGGGACCTGCATACCATCCTCTCTAGGTAAATTCCTGACCGTGTGATGTGTGCAAATCACTTGCATTTTCTTAGTGTGTGAAACGTATGAGTTAAATAAAGCTTGATAATTTGGGTGTAGCTAAAGCCATCCTGAAATAAATTTAAAAATAATTCAACAAAATCAAAGACATTTATTTATTGCATCAAAGTTCAGTTTGCAAAATTAGTAATAGTAATGGACACTAAGCATATTGTTTAAACAATAACTAGTATTACCAGTGCCTTTTAACTTTCACTTTAAGGTCATATAATTATACAAACACACAATCTTTAAAAATAAAATAATTCCATGTAGAATTTGAATATATATTTCATTTGAGTTAATTTTCTCCCTCCCCCTTTATTGCATGGTATCTCCCTGTGTTCTTTGCTCCAATTTAAATTGATATTTATGTATACCTTTTCTTTGCAGGTGGATATCCAGTTTTTATGACACACTTTATTAAATAGGTTATCCTATTTAGTGCATGAGTTGTTGGCATTATAATAAAATTATTTTCTCATGCCTGCATTGATGTATAATGGGGTTTTGATTACTTTCCATTGATCTACATATGTGTTTCTGTGAAAGGACTACATTGCTTTTATCACCATAATTGTTAAGGTTGACTTGAGAATGTCAGATAATGTATCTCTGTGTGTGTGTGTGAGTGTGTGTGTGTGTGTGTGTTTGTGTGTGTGTGTGTGTGTGTGTGTGTGTGTGTGTGTGTGTGGTGTACTCATGCGTTTCTGTGTGTGTTAGCATCTCTAAATGTAGGTGTTGGAGCTCAACCAAGTATACTGTTCTGTCTTATTCCTTGAAACAAGGTCTCCTTACCGATCAGAGCTCAAAATTTTGGCTATACTAGCAGACTGTAAGGCTCCAGAATCTACCTGTTTCCACTTTTGCAGTGCTGGCTTTATAGGCACACACTGCCATGCTGTACTTTTATATGTGATAGCTGAAGATCCAAACTTGGGTCGTCTTGCTTGTACAGGACCTCGTGGGACTTCTTGCTTGCACTTTATTTGTTAGGCTTTGTTCCCAGCTTCATGGCTCTGGACTTTTCTTTATCTGGAGGATTTTAATCACTAATTCAATACCTTTGATTCTTATGGGTCTGATTATTTTGCTTATGTATTCTTATACATTCTTTACACATATGTGTTTAGAATTTTTTCCATTTCTACTAATACATCAAGTCTGTTATAATATCATGCTTTAAAATATTCAATTATAAACTTATGTATTTTGTTAGAGTATGTTTTGAAAAATCCCCTTTTGGTACTAATTTTATAAATTTAGACTCTTTTTTTCTCTTGTTCTATCTTGTTCACCTTTTCAGAGAACCAAAATTTTATTGATTAATTCTGTTTATTAATGTTGTAATCTTCACTTCTTTAATTTATTCCAGTGCTTTTATGATTTCCTTCTGCCTGCAACAATTGGTATTCTTATTCTTTTTTACATACTCTTGCCTTTCTAGATATTTAAGCTGCACAATTAGATTATTTATTTTATTTCTCTTTGATTTTTTTTTAAATGTAACTTGAAACTCTCAGCTCTTCTTATAACTGCCTAAGCCATGTCTCAGAAGCTGTGATCTCTTGTGCTTTTCATTTTGACTCTAGTAGCATCTTAATTTGTCATTAATTTCTTCAATGACTAACCATTTTTATTGATTTTATTGAGCTCTACATTTTTCTCTGCACCCCTCGCTTCCTTTCCCCTCACCTTCAACCCTCTCCCATGGTCCCCATGCTCTCAGTTTACTCAGGAGATCTTATCTTTTTCTACTACCCATGTCGATTAGATCCATGTCTGTCTCTTTTAGGGTCTTCATTATTGTCTAGGTTCTCTGGGAACTCTTAACTCAAAAGCATATTGTTCAGTCTCTAAGCATTTATGAATGTTTTAAAGTTAACGTGGCAGGTAGTTTTTGTTTGTGTTCCATGAAATCTGATAACATTGTGAAAGTTATTTCATTTGTGTTTTGTTTGTCTGTTAATTCACTTGTATGTTTGTTCATATATTAAATCTTGTTTGCTGGTCTATAATACAGTCAGTTTTAGAGGATATTCCGAGAGTCAGTGAGAAAAATATATGTTCTCATTGTTAGGATTGAGTACTGTGAATAATGTTAGTTATAGTTGATCAATGGCTTAGTTTACCTCTGAGGTTCTTTCATTGATTTTTAATTTGAAGAACTTATCTACAGATGAGATTAAGGGTTAAAAGCACTCATGATTATTGTTCTTGAACCTATGCAGTATTTTATTTATTTGAGTGTTTGTTTTATGAAATTGTTCCAGAGATTTAGTGCATAAATATTTACAATAATTGCATCCTCTTGATGAATGTTCTTTTTCTTAGCCTTCCACGTTCTGCTTCGTTTCTTCTGATTAGTTTAAGTATGAAGTGTGAGAATTTGCTATATTAGCTTGTATGTAGCTTCTCTTTGTTTGGTAGTCTGATTTTCATTCTGCCTTTGATAATTTTGGGATATATTTCCCAGATGTGTATCTTGTTAGAAACACACACACACACACACACACACACACACACACACACACACACACACACACACACCCCAAACAGATAGTTAGATAATACTTTTAATTAGTTTTTGCCTTTAAATTGATGACTTAGGGCCATTTGTATGGAGTATTATAATTGAGAATTATTTGTTATTGCTTGTGATTCCATAGTTTGATGTTCTATTTGGTTGGTTGTAGCTGTTTATTCCTCCAAAGTAATTTTAGATTTAATTTATTTTGCTATATTGGACATAATTGGCTTATTTTCTGTTCTCCTTTTTTTCCCATTGTTTATGTGGACTGTATTTCAACCATCAGTTCTATGTGTAATATTGCCCTTCTTCTGTGCATTCTAATCAGTAATTTCTCATCAGCGTTGGATTTGTTGTCATACTTGTACTATTCTTGAAATTATCATATTTCAATAGGTAATTTTTCTAGGTATAATAATTTTGTTACAAGTTATCTGATTTCAAAACAGCATATATATATTATTGTGTTCTTTTTGTTTCTTTAGATTGCTGGTGCAAACTTATTTTATTTTATGCTTCTCACTCTGTATGGTATATGATATTTTTCTCTTACAGCTTTTAGTACCATTTTATTGCTTTTTGATGTTGACATCTAGATGTTTTCTGCTCATGTCTATTTGGGTATGATTCCCTATTTGAACATCTAATTATTTCTCCAGAATTGGGAAATTCTTGACTATATTTTAACTGAAAATTTTGCCTAATGTATAAATTTCATCTCAGCTTCTTTTTGTTTAATTATGAAATCTTATGTTTGATCTCTTGAGTATACTTCTGGGCTCTTAAAAGTGTGTATTACATTCATTGCTTTTCTTATATGTATAATATTGTTTCAAACTTAGGCTTTATTTTTGACATTTGTTCTTCAGGTTTTCTATGACTTTTGATGACCAAAGTGTCAGTTTCAAATTTTTTCTGTTATCCTAAATTGAGTCTCACACAAGGTTTGTAGATGGCAGTACTAGAATTATCTTTGTAGCTATGCTCTGTTCTGTCTTGAGTGGAGTGACAGGGTTCTATTTTTCATCATCACTTGCTTTGATGTTTCTGAGAGTGGAGTTCAGAAAGTAGGATAACCTAGCAATAATCATTTTGAGATGTGCCGACTTCCTTCCACTTTATGGGCTCCCTTTGCAATCCCAATTCCCAAGCTCAGATTCCCAGTCTTACTCTCGCACCCTCTCATCGCTGCTGCACACTGAATTGTTCAGACTTGAGTGCACTGCTATCATTCTGTTCCATGCTGGTCTATGCTACTGAAAAGCTGCTACATTTTAAGAATTTGAAATGTTTGTTTAACTACAAAGTATGTGGATTTCTATTCAGTATACAAATAATGTCCTTAAAAATCAAAATCAATTGTTATTTAAAATTAGATTCTTTTTAAATGAAAATAAACTACCCCAGAATATTTCTTTGAATGTGCTTGGTCATCTAAAATTACAGCTGTTCTGTAGGAATTGTAAAATGTATGACAGTATAATTTTCAAATATGAGAATACAGTTAACATGTTAGGATATACTCAATATTGTCACTATCACTAATTTATAAAATATACTTGTTTGTGAAACTGTTTACTAGTGTGTAAGTAAATATATTTTTACCTATGAATATGATATTTACAAAATATTGGTTTTATAGATTGAAGAATCTGATTGTCTTTGCACAAATGTAAATTTCTGAAGCAAATTCTAGTGGTTAACTCATGCATTTATCTTTTTTAATTTATTTACAGTAATGCCTTCAGGTGGTTCCTATGTGGACAGTATATAACTAGGGTTTGGGTCAAACTTAAATATAATATGACAGTTTTATATAACAATAATAATTAAAGAGGATTTATCAGTAATCAAAGAAATATATCTGAGAGTTGTTAAAGTTTTTTATATAGGATGCATTTTTCTCATTCCTTAATTTTTCTAAAGTATGTATCACTTTAATGAAATATATGACCTCTATTCATGTAGTGAAATACTTCAAAATTAAATATTTCTAATTTATTAAATCAAAAAGGATATACTTGTAACAGGAGGAGAGACCTGCTTGTCATCCCAGCCACCCAGCTAGCTTACACCCAAAATAACCACATAGAAATTGTATTAATTAAATAAGTGCATGGCCCATTATCTCTAGCCTCTTATTGGCTAACTCTCACATATTTACTTAACCTATTTTTAATAATCTGTATATCACCACGAGGTCATAGCTTACCGGAAAGATTCTAACCAGCATCCATCTCAGGCAGGAGAATCATGGAGTCTGCCACTCTGCCCTTCTTCCCAGTATTCAGTTCTATCTACTCCACCTACCTAAGTTCTGTCCTATCAACTAGGCCAAGGCAGTTTCTTTATTCAACCAATAAAAGCACACATAAACAGAAGGAGCTCCTACACCATATACTAGTTCATTTCTATGATCTGTTCATAGGATGATGAGTTTAAGATAAAATTTGCCTTGAAAAATAAATGGAAATTAGGATAAGGCATAGTATTAGTCAATTATTCTTTCATATGAAAACATATGATAGTCTATGAAACACTTTACCTACTATGGGTATCTCATAAGATATTTATGGAATTAGCAGCTATATTTGCATTTAGTATTATTTTCAAGACTACTTGTTCCTTAAGGTAGAATTTTTATGGCTTGGTTATTTCCATATTTTCACAGGTATGTCTGTTAGTTAGATATGTAGCATTACATGAAAGTAAACCAGGGTATGGACAAAATTGATTTGGTGGAATAAAGCAAAAGGATTTATAAATTTAGATAAAATCCAAATATTACTAATATTGAAATTAGTTTTTAGGTTTGCAGAGCTTAAAAATGGATAAAATGTAACAGGGCTTATTAAAAACTACCAAAATGAATGTGAATATTAAACGGTGAGATACAGTTTGAATTGTGCAATTTAAAGGAAATGGACTCTTGAGAGGAGAATGTTAGAAAATAGATTCAATGAAGGCAGAAATGAGAAAATCAGGGAAAGCATTAAGTGAGGAGAGCTTGTGATGTTAACACCAAAGAGAGCAAGGTAAGATAAATAGCAACATTGGGGTACTTGAGAATGCCATGAGAAATGTGCAATCTTAGAAGCTTTAGTTTAATTGGCCTCACTCTGCATAGGGAGTAATGCTATCCAAGAAGCCATATTCTATCAAACAAAAATCACAGCTTTGAGTTGTTGGTTGTGGGAGTCCTAGAGAACCTCAGTATGATGCAAGCTCTTGCAACTGCTCTTGGTTGCCTGTCAGATAGTACTCCCTGGGATATGAAGGTTTGTTTTTATCTAAAAGAAATCTTTTCTTCAAAGGAAGAAAAGGTAATTTTTCTGAAAATAACTGAATTATAATCTAAGTGTTGTATGGCTTTTGGTACCTGGGGACAGCTTGGACACCCGCTCTTATTTTAAAGCATCCATGGTATACAAGAAAGCTTCAAAAACATTTCTTTTCCTTCTCTGAGTAGCTTTTATGGAGGGATTACTCAGCACATTTGTGGACCCCCCCGCTTCTCTCAAACCTTTGTCATTTGCTTCTTTCATTATTTTAAACATATTTATTTAATATTCACGGCTGCAGGAAATGTGTTTGATACAATTCACTCACCTTCATTTCCTCTGCTTCTCCTTCCCATTGCTTTTCTTTCACAACTTCTCACATGCTCTCTGAGTCTTTGAACTGCTGCCTGGACGTACCAGAGTGTGGGATCATCTACAAGAGTGTGGGTGATCCCTGAGAGCTTGCACTCCTGAAGGAAACTCGTCCCTCTTGAAGCAGTCATCGGATATTAATGGATTCTCAGATGGGGCAGAGCTGCTGAAATCCACATTGGGAATTTGACTAGCGTAACCTTGTAGATATGAATATAAATCTTAGACATGTGGTCTCAGTTGTGGGTTCATATGCGCAACCACACTTTTCATAACTGACAAATTTTATTTCATCAGAAACACATACTCTCCTTTACTTAGTGTGTCTTCTATAACCATCTGAGTCTTGGGAGGAGGACTGTGATTTAAATGTCCAATTTAAAACTGAGCACTCCACAGTCTCTTGTTCACTGCATGTTGATCAGTTCTGGGTCTCTCTGTTAATCACTATCTAGTGCAAAAAAAAAAAAAAAACCTCTGTTTATAGTTGAGAGATGAACTAATCTATAGAAATAAAGATAAGAACTCAGGGGACAGCTTATTACTTTGCACATTTAACAAAATAATAGCTCTTGGTTCTGATTTCCACCAGAGCCTATAACCTAGGCTCTAATGTTTTTGGCCCCGTTACTGGTACCAGATTTGGGTTCCATCTCATGTAGAGTAGGTTTAAATTGAATCAGAAAGTGGCTGATTGTTCCCATAACTTCATGCCACTATTGTCATTTTTTTTTAGCATGGGTATCTCTTGCCATGTCTATTATTATTGTTCTCTGTGTTCACAGATGGGTAATACTATTGAAGATTCCATAGGCCTCATAGTAAATGTAGTTCCTTTCTTCACTTTGTAAGCTAACTAGTATAAATTAAGTTTCAAAGTCAGTACCTACTGGATTTCTCCTTGTCAATTATCTCAAACATATGGGGACTACAGCAGTACAGGCTTGCTCTCAAGTTCTCAAGGGAAACCAGGAGAAATGGCTATAGCCTGTAATATTTGGGGAAATTATGTCTAGAAGACCAAAAAATCTAGCTAATTAAATAAAAATTCACTATCTTTAGTATTTATATTGGATTTCTTATGTTCCCTATTGCTCTAATGCTCTTTAACTTTTGTACTTTGTCCGCTGCTGCTCCTAGGCTGTGTCTCAGTTGCCTTGTTCTTGGCATGAGTTATTTCTTTTTAAGCCATGCACGAACTCCTAGTAAAAGAATGAAATAATTCATTTTCTGACATGCTTTTGTTTTCTGTTGTTGCCATATTGGAACCTCATCAGTTTCTTCACTTAACACCTCGATTTGTTTTCTTCTTCTGTCTTTATTTTCACACTAATTTGCCAGATAAAATATTTTCTTTTCATATCAACAATCAATAGAGAAAGAAAGCTTGCTACCACTGTAAAGAAACCTTCTGCTATTATTCAGTAAATCATTCTTGGAAACAAAAAAAAATCATTAACTGGCTCAGCTAAAATAATATATAGCCCTCATCCCCCTTTTGGGATCATTGATAGACATTCATCTACCAACAGACAGCATTTATAAATAATTATTTTTAAAGTGGTACTATTCACTATAAAAATAAGTATGACTTTCTTTATCTGGACTGAATTTCCAGGTTTTTTTGTTTTTTAGTTTTTTTTTAAGATAGAACATTCTTTCAAATTACTTAAAACATTGTAGAAGTTTATTCATTCTCTAATATTTTGTTCCTTCCAAATACTTTTTAAAATATAGGCTACTTACTTGAGAGTTTGCCTCTGAAAGCAACTTATTTTTACTCTTTCCGCAGCAGCCACTGACCTCCTGTGGTATCTTCTCTCTAGGGGTGGGATATGTAAAATTCCATATTCATACTGGAATCCACTGATCTTGTCATCATACTACCCTTGATCCAGGAGCATATTGTTGAGAACTCCTAGATGCCTTTTCTTTGAAATTCTACTATAAAGAAAGAAATAAAACCATGAAAAATATGTGCCACCCTTTGATATAGATTCTATTATAATATATAAAACAATTGGATCATTGTCATATTTAAAACCTTAATAAGCCTTGTTTCATGTACTTCTCAGGGAATTTTGTTTTGCTCCAAAATTATCAATGATGAAGGCTCTGATGGTACAGACATTCTTTGATGCTGTCAGATGAGTGGTTGTGAGTCCTGCTTGACCGCTCTGACTGAACCCCCTTGATGCCATTTATACTTGTGTATTCATGTCTATGTGTTTTCCCTAGATGCTTTCCTTCTCACTGTGTCTGCCACTGCAGTTCATGCATAGTGACAGACCAGGCAGAGACGTACTACTTCTTTATGCAACATGGAAAGCATACAGGGATGTTTGCTATGATGATAAATTATTTTCCAACAAAAGAATGAGAGAAAATATTCAATGATCCAGGGAATGTTCTGCTATGTGATACTCATATTAAACTGCTAAATCATTCATTATTTAGTAGGCTACCAGTAATTTGTTTAACAAGTGAAAATATCAAGTTTATACAAATTATAACCCAGTGGATGCATAACGTTTAGAACTAAACATTAGGATGTTTATTTGAGTTAAATAAAATACTTTGTTAATAGATGTAACCATTATACATGATATTTCTCTTTTAAATTCTTTTAAATTCATTAAAATGTCATCCTGAAGCATGTGTCTGCTGATCCTTTTTGCACAGTCAGCAGTGGTGGCACATACCAACAAATTATGATTACTTGAATTTTATAACAAAAATAACATCACTGACACTCTACATGAGTTGAGAAAAAATAATTGAAAAGAATTAGATACACATGAGAAGAAAAGAAAAGTGTACAAGACAGTTATTCATGAACAATCCATGATCTGACCAAACAATGTCAGATATGGTCTCTTGATGCTTCCTTGGATATATAGGCTGACTGAAATTGAGAGGCTCTTGGGATAATAAAGTCACAGTACAAACTGTAGACAGGCCTTTCCCGTGAACCTGGTGTCCTACTTTTTATCCACTGTCAATTGTTCCATTTAAGGATGACAGCATGCTTTTGTCTGTTTTGTTCCAATAGGAAGACCCACCTGTATCTGTGCCCTGGGCTTTACTGGGCCCAACTGTGGCAAGCCAGTGTGCGAAGATTCTTGTCACAATGGTGGGAGCTGTGTCGTGACTGCGGGGAACCAGCCTTATTGCCACTGCCATTCAGACTACACTGGAGACAGATGCCAGTACTGTAAGTTAAGTGTCCTCCCTCAGCTTGCCAGCAGCATGTTTTGATGTTTGCATTAAGTACTACCATGGTTCACACCTGGGCAAACCCCAAACTTCCGTTGCCAGCATCTGCTAGTCACAACTTTATTTCCCTGTGTTCATCTCTTTTATCTGGTAGCAGCCATCTTTGAAAATATCTTTGTTGTCATATTCCTCTGTCTCTGTTTCTCCATTGACTTCACTTTTGCCAAGTTTATGTCTTTAGTATACTGTAGAAACAGCTCTTAGGAGACTCAAGTTGATGATTTTGCTATGTCCAGTGGTCAAGTCTCAATTCCTGTTTTACAATAGCTTTCACCAATTTATTGACCTCTTTTTCTAAAGACATAGTCTTCCCACATCTTAATAAGCACTATTCTTGTCTATTCCCATTCATATTTTTGTTGCATCTTTGCTTATGAAGACTAGTCCAATGAACTATTGCTTCCTTGCTTGCGGAGGGTAAAATGCTTAACTCCAGTGCAAACACTGTTCTGACTGAAAGCACTACCCTCATCTCCACTTCCTCTATTTCCAAATATTAATGATTCCTATGCAACTTCTCACGATTCACAATAAACCCAATGACTTCTCAAAGTAATGTTTATAAAGCATCATTTTCCTATTCTGAGTACATAGTATTTAAATATTTTTGAACGTTTCATGTTTCATATGTACAAATACATTTCGCAAAAAATGTCTAGATGATTTTACTTATGTGCTTTGCAAGGTTTTCTTTTTTTCTCTTTTTCTTGTTTGTTTTTTCAAGAAAGGGTTTCTCTGTAGCTTTGGAACATGTGCTAGTACCGGCTCTTGTAGACCAGGCTGGCCTCAAACTCAGAGATCTGCCTGCCTCTGCCTTCTGAGTGCTGGGATTAAAGGCATGCCACCATTACCTAGCATTCTGAAGAGTTTTCGCAGCACATAAATGACGACTCTAAATCTAAATATCTGGATGAATACTTACTCTAAGTTTCAGGTCTTGTTTTCAAATTTTTGGGGCAGCTAATCTTATCTCTCAGGTAACCTCATCTTGAATTCTCACTTTCATTGCTCAGTCCAAAACCTTGAAATCTTTGTTTACCTCTCAGAGTCTTTCATATCCTGTCTTTACCTTTAAAAAACACCCAGAATGTGGGCCCTGCTCATTGACTCTATTTTCACTCAACCATCCAAGCTGCTGGGACCAGTTTGTGTGTTTTATTACTAAATAATATTCTTACTTTCTCTCTTTGCCAATGGTGTATATTATCAAATGACAGTCACATTTGTACGTTTTATGTAAAACAAAATTTCATTCTATTTTAAGCACATGCATCGAAATTTTTATATTTACATTTACTCAGATAATTGTTTTTCTCATGTTCATTCTATGATTCTCTTTCTTCTACAATGGAAACAGACACAGAGCTTTGCTTTTGTCCCCCAGCCTCTCGGTTCCAAATAATCACAGAAATGCATATATTAATTACAGAATGTTTGCGAATAACTCAGGCTTAATACTAACTAGCTCTTACAATTTCAATCAACCCATTTCTACTAATCCACATATTGTCACGTGATTTTGTGACTTTTCCTGTTCTCTCAAACATCTTGCTTCCCTGGTGATTCGCTCACATCTCTGACTTTCCCCTTAGTTCCTCCCTATATCTCCATTTGGCTTTTCAGCCTGGCTTTATTCTGCCTTGCTGTAGGCCAAAATAGCTTCATTATTAATCAACGGGAGCAATACATATTCACTGTGTGCAGAGGGATTATCCCACAGCCCTAAAATGTACTAGGTATTATTATTATTTTTTAATCATGATTTCAAGAATACAGCACTAATGCAACCTAAAGAGTCTTTTGGGTGGCACTCATGTATATATTTAAGTTAGAGGCACGATCAGAACCAGACAATCAGCCTTCAGGACTCAACCCTTAAATTTACTTAATGTTTACCAAAGCAGGCTTCACGTCTCTGGCTAATGAAGGAGGCACAGGGAGCAGTACAGAACCACGCTGCCTACACTACTTGATATAATTATCCTGCCTCATGAATTACAGTGGGACAATATCTGCAGCAGTAAGGAAATGGTTAACATTTGCTATCCATTTCCTTCCTAAAAGTTCCTTTTATTCCCCTATATAGATATCACTACACTAGGCCTACTGTCATTTAACTGTTGTATGTCCCAGGACAGCAATCACATAAAAATACAATCCAGTTACGCTCACGTAATCTCATCCACATCATCACTACCCCATCCCTCTCCCATCAAGCACAGCAGAGGAGGCCAGTGTAACTGCTTCCTCTGAAGGCACTAATTTATTTTTTCTTTTTTACTCAAAAATCCTTATAATCTGTAATGACTTCTAGGGAGTGAAGGGAAATTCCAGTGCCGTCTCTCACAAGGTGCCGAGTTTATAACTCTCTCTTTACTATCATAGGGCCACAGCCATGGCTATCCTCCATCTAAACGCAACTTCTCTGGCATTGAGACTATATCCAGTGCTTGATAGTGAGCTTTTCAAATCATTCACTTCCTCTTTAGCTTGAACTGACATCTACCTCTTTCAACTCTGTTTTTTGTGTCTCCTTTCTTCGTTCACTTTGTTATTTTGTTTATTGTATCTTTTCCAGATGTGATGCTTTTTTTGAAATTCAACCTTGCAAAAACAGCTGATAAAGAAACAAATAAATAGTAATTTCACAAATGGCATATCTAAATGAAAGTGGACTGAAAATTTAATTAAAAGACAATCAACACATTATATGAAAAATGTCTATTCTATATGTGGTTAATCCATAGTTGTTATGTATGTCTGTATGGTGTTCTTGATATTTTGTTTTAAAGTATCTTGTATATTCCAAACTGACCCAAACTCGTATGTTTAATCAAGAACGACCTTGAAGGTGTTATAGGATGTTAATCCTCCATTCTATTTTCAGACTTCTCAGACTATAAGCATGTCCTACCACACTCCATTTGAGTTCAGGTTTTAAAATCTTTTCTTCATTCATTACTTTGTACCAATTGATGTATTATACTCTATAAGATATTTTTAGTTTTAAATCAAATAATCAGAATTCTTGATTCTCTTTGAACTGCCTTAAAAATGCTATATAGCCATCATTACAGAATTTTGCATTCTTCCAAAGAACAAATTCAGTTAGCTTGCATCTTAATTGACAACTTAATAGAATCACAGTATGTGGCAGCCCGCTGCTTTACCAGGCTGTGTTATGATTTTATCCTTACTATTAGCAGTCAGAGTGCTTCCCGCCTTTTACTGCAAAACACTTATTTAAATTAACCAATTAATCCTCAGACAGAGGTTAAATAAGTTGCCCAGGGTCCTGAAGCAGGCAGAATTAGACCCCAGGAGTTGTTGATCAAGATGTCAGCTAACATCCCTGAGAACATTGAGCTGCTCTCGGGCTTTGCCATTAAAATGACAAATTCAGCATCCAAGGAATTGTATTAGATTCAGAACCCATCAGTGTGAGTCAGCAAAGTTCAGTGGACCCAGTGTTTTGTCAAAAGTGTATCTGGCATATACAACACTCCCACTAGTAAATGAAGGAATGACAGAATGGCTCATTATGGCACCTAATTATAGGCTATTAGTGGGAGGTAAAACATCACTTCTTAGTTGTGCTGAGTTAAAACGTCTCACAACTTCAGCAGCAAGGTACATTTCAGAGGTCTGCATTCAAATTAATATTAGCAGTAATAATTTAGGGAAAATATTAAGTAACAAAGCTAAAATGTAATGTTCTTTAAGTTATTTGCTTAAGAATAAATGGAGCTGAGTTTTCATATATGTCTGCAGCCAGGAATCCCGCTATCAGTCAAAGCAAATAAGCATAGCATTGTGCATTGAAATCGAGCTGTCATTTGT
The DNA here is from genome assembly GCA_004026605.1 of Ondatra zibethicus. Classification (NCBI taxonomy): domain Eukaryota; kingdom Metazoa; phylum Chordata; class Mammalia; order Rodentia; family Cricetidae; genus Ondatra; species Ondatra zibethicus. Next base: position 32,207 of record PVIU01006653.1, read on the forward strand.
GAAGTCAACACCATCTGAGGTTATTTTTAATTAAAGGACAGTAGCAGTAGGACTAAGCAGTCCATTAAGCCAGCTTACTCTCAATGACATTCAAAGAGCATATGGGTGGCTCCCTCTGACACATTATCGGGGCAGACAGGAAGAGCTGTGTCTCTGAGGCTGAAACAATCGCTCAAATTTTAAAGGTTAAGGTTTCCAAGCAAAAGAAGTTTAGATTAAAGCATTGAGAGTCCTAAAAGTAAGGCAAAGATATAATATTATTGGTGTTAGAAGTATAGTTTTAAAGTAATTTTTGAACAATGTCTGAGCTGTGGACATGATCCTTTAGGGTTGCTGTAGTCAGATTATGTGAAGCACTGGTTTTCAATGAAGTGTTGTGCTGTAGTCAGCGGATAGGTTCACATGGTGCCCCCCTCCCAATGTTAGAGTTGTGTCAGCTATTTTTGTACCGCCAGCTAAGAATCTGTTGTGGTGTTCAGGAAAGGAAATAAGATGCCATGTTTTAGGTTCATGAAGTATGGGTCCGCGCTAACCCTGCTCACAGAAAGAGCCCAACATCCATTGTAAAGCTTTCTTCCCACAAGTGTTATCTGAGGGGGCCTGAAGAGAAAGTTGGCAGATGAAAGGGAATATGAGGGACAGCATATGAGGAAGAAAGGCGGTGAAGTCCTGTGGAGGACTGTGGGGAACTGCAGAGTGTTCAGTGCAGTGATCACACCCTTACATGCCAAGACATTAAAAGACATGAAACTTCTGTCAATGCCCCTAGTACCATTGAGATGAATATTATCAGTTTATTTTCCAAGTCTCCAAACTCAGATTCAGAGATTTTTCCTTATATTATTTGTTAGAGAGTATAAGATCTGAAAATTGTATGACTCCCAAATCAGGCTTCTTTTTATACAGTATCCTGCCATCTGATTCCCTGTCCACACAGTGACATATAGTAACCTGGTCTTCCAAATTTCTACTTTGCTAAAAAAAAAAAAAATTGAATTTTTGAATTTGAGTTATAGAGCTGAAAGCAAGCCTATATAGAGGAAGACCTAAAATAACCAGGAAAAATTAAAAGAATATTTTCAGCTGTTCCTTATTTTTAAAGACAAATGGAAACTGAGACTATAACTGGAACACCATTGATGCAGGAAGTGGAGTGACCCTACAATCATGAAGAACTTCATGTCTGTCACATTTTGAGGTTCTTCACAGCTGTCAGATTTGCAGTGGAATAAGTTCTTGAGCACAGTGTACCTGGTGTCTTGGAATTCTTTTTCTCTTGATAAGAAGAAACAGCACCTTCATTCACTCATGTTCTGGATTCAGTCTGCATTAAAAACACGTCCCTGGCATCCTCTTTCTAACTTTAAAACCCGGCCATTTCCTCTTTGCCAATCCTTCCTCATGCCTTTTATTCTTTACTTGGGTTCATTGTGCTGTTGGCTGCCTGTCATGTCCAGTACCCTGTCTCTCTAGCTTTCCATTGTCCTGAGAACTTGGTACCACTCTTTTTCACTTTTCAATTGTACTCTCAGTATTCATATTCTTTTTTTTCATACATTGTTTTGTTTTATTTTTTCCATTCAAAAACATAATTAAAGAAATAAAATTTTTACCTTTCTTCCCCTTCTCCCAGTCCCCTCCTACTACCTCCCCACCCCTCCTCCCTCCCCCTTCTTCCTTGAAAGAGGGCATGGTGCCCTGCCCTGTTGGAAGTCCAAGGCCCACCCCCTTCCCTCCCGGCCTAGGAAGGAGTGCATTCAAAAAGACTCGGTTCTCAAAAAGATAATACATGCAGAAGAGATAGGTCCTGGTGTCATTGTTGATGGGTTCTCCATCTGCCAACATTTGCCACCACATTCAGAGAGTCTGGTTTGATCTTATGCTCATTCAGTCCCAGTCCAGCTGGATTGGTGCGCTCCCATTAGTTCAGGCACACTGTCTCAGTAGGTGGACCAGCCCATCACAGTCCTAACTTCCTTACTCATCTTCTCCCACCTTCTGCTCTTCAACTGCACCTTGGGGGCTCAATCCATTGCTCTGATGTGAACGTGGGTCTCTGTCTCTATCTCCATCCATCGGATGAAATGTCTATAATGGTAATCAAGATAATCATCAATGTGACTATGGTACAAGGCTAGTTCTGGCACCCTCTCCTCTGCTGCCTGAATAACTAGCTGGGGACATGCCCGTGTACACCTGGGATCCCCAGGGCCAAGTATCTTG